>JAMPIV010014570.1:0-251756 GCA_024509875.1 Oreohelix idahoensis
ATAGTTACTAAAAACAAACAGCCACAATTATTAATAATGTATTGTACCTTATGAAGCATATTAGTTATTAATTAGCATTATATTATATACACAGAATGGTTTACAGTAGAAACAGGGGTGAAACAAGGCTGTATTATGTCACCACTACTTTTTGGAATAGCTATTGATTGGGTTATGAGAAACTATACCCACAATGAACAATTGGGTATAAAATGGACAAATGGAAAATTCCTGGGGGACCTGGATTTCGCAGATGATGTAGCATTCTTAAGTTCAACACCAAGACAATCCCAAGAAGCAATAAATAATTTGTGTCATCTCTCGGTTAAAATTGGTCTCCAAATAAATGCCTCTAAAACTAAAGCTATGAACTTTTCTAACGAGACCTTTGATATCATCTTGAACGGGGAAAAACTACAGAAAGTTGAAAGTTTCAATTATTTAGGCAGTAAAATGACTCAGGATGGTGACACAACAAGAGAAATCCATACTAGAATTGCTTTGGCAGCTAGCGCCTTCAATAGATTATCTAACATTTGGAAATTACGATCATTGAATATACATACCAAGCTTCGTCTGTTTAATTCAAATGTTATCTCAGTGTTAACATACGGCTGTGAGAGTTGGAAAATAACAAAATCATTGGAGAACAAGCTGAATACATTCGAGAACAAATGTCTTAAAAAACTCATGAACATCAGTTGGAAAGAATTCAAGACTAATCGACAAATAAGAGAAGACTCTAGGCAGAAATATGTCTCCGACTATATAAGGAAAAGACGATGGTCATATATCGGTCATGTCCTACGAATGCAAAACAACAGAATACCACTACAGGCGCTCACTTGGGTTCCTGAGGGTAAGCGGAAAAAAGGAAGACCAAAAGAAACACTCAGAAGAACAATAATAAGAGAAGGAAGAACGTTGGGCCTAAATAATGTGCAAGAGCTAAGAGGAGTGGCGTCACAACGAACAACCTGGAGAGCACTGGTTTCTGCCTTATGCGCCGTGTTTGGCGCTTAAAGAATTTATTATTATTATTATTATTATATTGCTTGTACTTTCTCAGAATGTCATTGTTGAGCTGAGGACTTACCTTACGAGTTCTAGATTGTGTACTTACCCTCGGAATACCAGAGCATATGTCCTGGATCGTCATGTAGTTTAACTTTACTATGTACTTATGTCATTACATGTCAAAGAATGTACTATTTAAATTTTCCTATCAGATTTGTACATCCATTTTTAAAGACAATATTAGAGTATGCTGTTTAATGATGATTATAGTAACTTGCATACGTATATTGTGTTTACATGCTAACGTGATGTGTGTTGGTGACACCTCCCCGATGTGAATATTTTTTGAGACATATTTATTTTTCTGTTGAGGTATATCCTCACCAGACACTCTATAATTAGCCTATTGTTTGGCAATTTAGTTAATTATCAGCGCATAATTCGTGCGTTTTGAGCCGCTTATCGCTTGCTCTTTGATATTGAAAAAAAAAATATGTTCCACATTTTTTTTTTTATCGGGAGGAGGTGGTGATATGTTGCGTGATAAATTCTCGCAACATCGTTTTGTTTCAATGTCTGTTTTATAACGCAAGGGCAACAACTGCTTGGAATTTATAGTCACTTTTCTCGGTAAGCATTTGTCTTCTCGCGTTGGTATCGAATGCAGTTAAGTTTGAGCTGTGGTCGTTTTGCGCTGGACTGCGCATGACTTGTCTTGCTTCTTTGTCGATCGGTTTCCGCCCACCACTAGTGGGAGTGAGCGATTTGGAATGGCGAAAGAGATGCCTCGTTGAAGAGGGGATCTCCGCTATTTTTGTTCTGTCAGGGATGTGTAGTCCTCTTAATGGATATTTCGTTTATTCGAGATAATACCTCTAGTGTTTCCCACATGTCGGGAGGCGTGATATTTCTGTGTATTTCATGAAAGCAAGGTAAATTGACTCTTTCATTAACTCTATTGATTTTGGGTCGTGAGCGATTTCGATTCATAGCCTGTCTGTGAAAGTCGTCGTCACGAGATGTTTTCCTAGCTCACATGTCGCTGCATTGTACTGCATCGGTTGATGCAGGTACCAAGGACCATTATTTGCTACTTTGTTAAATGAACTAGGTTTGGAAAACCTTTATTATCTAGAGGATATTTTTGAGGACATTATTTATACTTCGGCAGACGTGTCTGTCTTGCTGAAGTCAAACTAAGGAGAGTGAACTGATCTCATACATCTGGTTATCTCCTGGCTGTTATAGAAAAGGATGGAGTTGTTCACCTGACTACATTTACAGCACTTTGAAATATAACATGCATCTGACTCATCATTGTAATGCTGTCTACCGTTTATTGCTGTATTGAATGTTGCTGTGATAATGACTGTTTGATGTGCCTACACATTTGCGTAACCATTTTGTCACTGTGGCGTCCACAATAAATAATGAAGAAAAACGTCAACGGCTGTTTCAAGACTCATTGACTTTATACGTCGTGAGTTTACTGACGTCCTATGTGGATTGCCCTGTTATTGTTGCATGAACATTGTTTTGACTGAACACATCTACACACTACACAAAACCAGACATGCGGATGCCATCCATCATCATATGGCATCACGCATCACCTCATTTCTGCTTCTACTTGTGCCACTTTCCCTTGTTCGTTCAATGTCCGAACATTCCAGGTGCCAAATCTGGAAGTTCTCCTAGAAGAAAGAAGGTTAGTCAGCAACACAGACTCCTTTCGGCTTTCTCTGTGTTGCATCATACGCCTCCCCGCGAGAGGACCTTCCCCTGTCTTGGATGGCTGTGTTTTATTTTCTTTATTTGACTTGTCCATATTTGTTGAAGTTTTTTGTGGTTTAAATTTTTTTTACAGGATGGGGTAACCGGCCCCATGCCCAACCCTCCTTAGTCGCCTTCTACGACATGCTTGGCAGGGGACAGTGTTACTATTCTTTGCTCCCCTTTCGGGCCCCGGTAACACACGGGTGAAAGTACTTGTATAATCACATTATATTATCCCAAAATCTGTGGGAGACAAGTCTTTGGAAAAGAACTTGTATAATCAACTGAATAATAATAATAATAATACCAGTCAATTTTTTATCACCAATTTGTTATCATAAGTGCACTACACAGCTAATAGTGCATGAGCAAATCCACCAATGTGTTATCATAAGTGCACTACACAACTTATAGTGCATGAGCAAATCCACCAATGTGTTATCATAAGTGCACTACACAGCTAATAGTGCATGAGCAAATCCACCAATGTGTTATCATAAGTGCACTACACAGCTAATAGTGCATGAGCAAATCCACCAATGTGTTATCATAAGTGCACTACACAACTAATATTGCATGACCATATATTTATCAATAGTGAATGCTAACTAAGAACAATGTAAACAATAACAAAGGTCAAAGACAATACGAAAACATTCGCAGAAGTCAACTAAATAAACAGCAAAAATAAAGAAAATGTCACAAAGGATGTGATGATAACTGCGAAAAAGTAAACAATACAAATGACGTCACAGTGTATAAACAAAAGGGTGTATAGAACTAAATAATAGGAAGAGGAGACCTACAAATACAAACAAAGCAAAAGAAAACTAAAGAACAGAAAAAAAAATTAAGAAAAGAACGAAAAGGTACACTTCGTCACACCTAAATAGAAATAGCAACAAAAGTCGCTAGCAAATTTCACACAGGAAATTTGCAGAGTCCCTACAGAACGCTGATATAAGTCCTCTGTTACGTAGAATCTCCTATATCAGACACCTCCCAACCGAAAAAAACCCGCTGAAATATAAACAAATATACACGACATGTAACATATAACATGTAACAAAAGAATGAGAAAGTACAAAAGGCTCAGTTAAGACAATATAAGGGCACAGTTCACAAACAAAATGCCACTTATCTTATTACAATCCTATCGTCAACACGGTACAGAACAGGTGGTGATCAGCATTCTAAGGATAGATGATCCAACGTTGATCGCTCATCTGAACTTGCATCCACAAAACTGTAAAGACGATGGTTACAAACTTGAACCTCTGATGAAGTACTGAAAAAGTACTGAACTTGTCCTTCTCACTGGAAGCAGCAACACGCTTCACTCGGCACTTGACCTTCTAAATACAGTATCTCGATTCAATCGGTACTTGACATTCTAAATGTTGAAGAGACTGCAAAGTTGGCAATCTATCGAGCAGCGCCGGGTACTTTCAGCTCCTAGGTACAGCAGACATATTACGCTTGCACGTCACCATATTGAGTGCAGGCAAAACTGTGTAATCACTGCTGATATAGCTACTGAATGCATGAAGTGACAACAGTTCACTGTATTTTGGCTTTCCAATGTTGCCGCCGAATGGGTTATGGATCCCGTAATTAGCTGGATACCAGACGAAACCAGCTTTTGGCCACCATAAATGTAGCGGTTGATTTTCTCTACTGGCTAGCTACTAGAAATGTAGATGTAAGTCTAATGTTGTTGCTAAGATGTAGCCAAGTAATGTACAACTACTATAGACACCAGGGATGTCGAAGGCTGTGAAGTAAGGTGTCTTGTCTGGTCTGTTCCTTGCTGTGAGTGTAGATGAGATGAAGTTCCACAGATCTACAATACATGGGTCATGAGGACATTACATTCACTCACGACGTGAAAGTCATAGAAGTATGAACTACTGGTGACGTTTCCATAATTTATTTATGACTCCACAATGACAAGTACGTTAACATCCATATACATAAGTCACAGACACTGTCGGACATAGTAATCGGCATAAAGAAAGTTTCTCAGTAAATCATGCATATATATCATGTAAGCTGTTCTCGTGTAATTACAGCTTGGAACAGCCTCAGTTCCATATCATCACTCTATGAGTGTAACGCTCCACTCTGATGCTAGTAGATCAGAGATGTAAATAAGTCTATCGTAGGCCGCACGGGAATGGCGGACCTATGTGCATAGATCAGGTTGACCTTTGTAGGCATTTATAAGTCTAACCTTGATGAAGGTATAATCGCTGACATAGCGAAGTTCAAAGGAGCATAATAACTGTTCTCTGGGCCTAGAGTGACCCGTATACATATAAATCTAAGGTATGAGGATACCTGGGTGTATTTCCTAGTAGAAGATGCCTCTCATGCCTGCATATAGTGAGCGAGCATAACACGACAATGTCAAAAATCTAAGTTGACTACAGATTTCAATATTAGGAGAGCATTTACCTTGCTTCGGAAATATCACCACAACACAAACGCCTCCAGGCGTTTTAGAAACATATAGGAAAATCCTCGTTCGCTAAACTAACACACAAGAGGACTTCCATTTCCTCATCAAAAGATCACAGACGCTGAAAAGCGTCTTGCTCTGCTCATCACAATTCTTAGACTCACGAACGGAAGCTTTTCAACCCGCCCTAAATCTGGACATGCGCAGAAGCGCTCGACCCCCTGAGTTCAACTCAAACCGGGCCGATGTTAGACACATACCAAGCAAGATGCACACCAAGTCGCGCCTTATAAGGACAGGAATAAACATCAACCAAGGTTTCAAACATTCCAAGAAAAATTTGACCTGCTCTGACCATATAAGGAGAACAACTAGACATCGATCTAAAAAAATAGACCGCTAGTTTAAGACACAAGAGGAGGTAACAACCATAGTCAAAATGTAACCACAGTTTACCAAGAGTTATAAACCTTTGATCACAAAAATTAAAGTGATCAAATAAGACGGGTGTTACACATAAGAATTTCACCATGTTATCTATGTACGCAATTTTTTCTAATGCATGGTATATAACTCTTGGAATTGGAGTTACGTTTTACTTTAGGTGATTACCTGTTCTTATGCCCTTCGGTTGCCGGTATGATTGTTGGTTGACCGATGTTGGGTCATGTCCATTTATGGAGCGCTCAGGCCCACTTTTCTTGTATACGTTGGTCAAACTGCGTCGATAGTTATTTCCTATCCTTATAAGGCTCGATTTTAAGTGTAGTTCTTTGAATGTGCCCATAGCTTCGACGATTGTGTGAATTGTATTCAAATCGAACGGTTCTGCGCATGTCTGTTGTTTGGTTGTGGGTTTTGTACCAGCTTCCGCCCCTGAGTGTCACAGTTTTTGTCGAGTGAGACAGACGGCGTTTTCAGCGTCTGTCATGATTATATTGTTCGGGAAATGGAAGTCCTCTATAGTGTTCATCTCAGATGATATTTCCCTTTTGTGATTCAAAGCGCCTGGAGGCGAGTGAGTTGTGTATTGATTCTTGAAGAGAAGGTAATTGCTCTACATTTGATTATCATTGTCGCTAACTTTTATGATTGACATTTTGTGCCTAGTTGTCAACTTTCCCTGGGCGGGGAAGAGTCGACGTTATGAGAAGTTTTCAACTCACGAATCACTATGTTGTTATGCATCGGGTTGATGCATGTCCTAAAGGCTATCTGCTTGTTGGACGTTACTGCTCTGGCGGTTCCACGTCAGTTTTGGTTTGATACCGTTGTTATTACAGGGAATCAGAGGACATTACTTGATACTCCAGAAGTCATGCCTGTCTTGCTGGAGGTCAGAGAAGGAGAATGAATTTAATCTCCTACATTTATACATTTATAAAGATATCGACTGTTATAGAAAAGGATGATGGTTTCCACACCTGACTACATTTACAGTCGTGTATGATGCATTGAAGCCCATGATTTGATTCACCATTATTATACTGTCTGCTGTCGAATGTTGTGCTGACTATGTCGATATAATGAAGACTGTTCTACATGTTAATGTTTACACATCTTGTCATTGTGGCGTCCCAATAAATGATGGAAACGTCACTAGAAGTTACAACATTCATTGACTTTCTACGTCGTGAGTTTATGTGACGTCCTGTGTGGACTCTACTTTACTGCTACCTGTTTGACTCCACATATACACAAACCAGACCAAAGACACCATACTTCTCCGCCTTCATCATCTCTGGTGTCTAGTAGTGATACTACCAGTGATACATCCACCCTCAACATTTGGCGTCTCAGCCATTATCATTTGGTGGTAAATAATCACCTCTCATCAACGGGAACATTATATTGACTCTGAAAATCTGTGCGTAACAATGGACTGCCTTTTAATCTTCCTCTCTGTGCATGTCCATCTTGTTGGGCAGAGTCACATTATATCAATCTTGCAATTCTACATTTCTACTGCCATCTGTGCGGTTTTCCCTGGTTGGTTTAACGTTCATTACCGCTGTTGAGATTTGTCTAAGAGACAAAAAAAGTGAGTCAACAAACCAGACTCCTTTCGGCTTTCTGTAGATCGCCTCTTTACAAGAAGGCCTTCTTCTGTCTTGGATGGCTGAATTGAATTATTTTTCTTGTGTCATCAGTTAATAGTATTATGATAGGTAGGGTAGAGGATTCCACTTTACATGCTCACAGAGGCATATTGGTAATGTGGTGTTATGCCCTACATTTTCTTGACCATAAGGCACATTAAGGGTGATGTGGGCAGCATCACGCCTACCGCCTTTAACCTTCCCAGAGTTGCTCTGGTACCCAATTCATGAGACTGTTTCGACCCCGGAGCCGTCTTCGGTCTAAAAATTCCTACATTAACTGGGAATCGAACCCAGGACTGACGAGCTGGGAAGCCAGTGCAGTAACCAGTTTGCTACCGCGGCTCTTAATATTATGAAAAAGGAAAAGAAAAATTGATTGCCGAAAGTTGTTGTGACTTTCTATACATTTTGACCCCATAATACTTTTTGTAATGTTTATTAGCTAGGGTTGCTTGAAATAATGTCATTCATGGTTGGTGCAACAAATAATTCGAAATACGTAAGCACAATTATGTATTCGGAATCTCTTTTGCATGATATTATCGCTTGTGTGAAAGGGCGGTCTGAACGGTTGGGCAATCGAGCAATGCCGAGGTCCCACATGTCGCGAAAGGTTCAGACGTTATTAGCATATAGTATATCCCAGACAAAAAGATGTATCAAAGGATACCAGTAAAGCGCCAGATAAGAGACTGGTCTTATAAGTAAAAACCCCTTCTCTGAAAAGAGTAAGGGTGTATCGACAATCAAGGTAGGGTCAAGCTGTATAAACCTTCAAGTATGATGATAGTGAATGTTACTGAAGGTCTAAGTGCTACCTCTCCAGATCCCACCCCGAATAATGGTTATATAGTTACTTTGACTCTGCTAGGGGATAAATTAATTTAATAAATATGTAATATACATACAAACAGAACCTAACTCAACTTGAATTTTAAGTAAGACTGAGTGTAAATAATTACAATTTATTGATCCTATACCGTTTCTCTTTTCGGTTAAGAAAATGATAATAAAATTTAAATGCTTTTTACATAATAGAAATAAATAAGTATGGAATGTTCATTTCCACAATAGTTAAATATGATAGTTATATTTCAAATGTCAATTTTTGTATTCACATAAATTTATAGTTGTTATTTTCGCTGGACTGTAAAATTGGTATAAGTGCATTAAATCTTTTTATGAGTCATCACTCGATTGTTTGTTTGGTATGTGATTTATTTATTATCCGATTGAGTCTGGATTGACCGACCAATGGAGTATGTGGCCACCTATCTTGTATAAGGTGAAGCAACCACTATAGCCAGGATCATACAGTTTCTTGATCTCCAGGCTGAGTAATCACTGGGTGACTCGCTCTAAGTATCTTGAGAACGTTTCACACCAACAGAGTTCCTCAGTATTGAATGTCTCGAAGACGTTTAGTCATATCAGGATAAAACCTGGAAAAATACAAATAATCGCAAACCTTGTAGGGTCCAGCACTATCTTATCCACAAACACACATACAAACACACACACAACGAACGTTACAAACAATCTCAGATAATGTGCTAACAGTTGCACAAGACACTTCACTTCAGTACCACCCACAGCCAGTTGATGTGATTACATTTTCCTTATAAATCATAAGTTCGATCCATTGTCCACAATATGCTTCCTTACAATGATTAGGTTTATTACAAACTAGTAAGTGACACCTTGCTTAATACATGGTAACAATTCCTGACGTCTTTTCTTATGTTCCTGAACAGTGTGACGTTCTTTTATGAAATACTCCTTCAAATACATTATTAAACTTACAGTCGTAGATTCTGTTATAATTCTCAATTATACTACACATTCCCAATGCTGGCTTTCGTCTCTAAAAGTTAACACATGCGTGCGATCAAGTCGGCAGCACACTCGTCCTGTATTCTTTTCTTAACACAGATAACACACTATCGAACACATAAGTGGACTATACACAGGAAAATTACATAATTATATATATATATATATATATATATATATATATTTCTCTTACCCTCAGGTAATACTCAATAGCTACAACAGGCTGTAAATGGGTATCTAGGTCTGCTACTTAGTTACAGCGGCAAATTATTTAACAGCAAGCGTTTGCCGCTTTCTTCTGTACAGCGTAATATTTGACAATTTTGTGGCCTCAATTTCTGCAAAGTTCAAGGTCTTATATAGTGTCGCAGCGTACCTCGCGGATGGGAAGGGTAAAAACGGTGTTGAGAATTTCAAAACAATGCGTCTTTTTGCCTTCTCGTTCAATGTGTAGAAATTTTAATATCTAATATCTTTCTTAACAGTGGACCGATTTTAATTATTTAAAGTTAGTATTATACTCGTAATTTATCTCTATCGGTCTATCTAAAATTTGTTTAGTTAAGAAAATGCATTTAAATCTATGCAGCCTTTAACTAACTAGATTTTAGACTAACCTGATGTAATAATGTCAATTTAAAAGATTTTTCTCTTAGAATAACCTACTATTTGAGGAAGTCTTTACACATATCTCTTAAGTAATATCCCCATAGTTAAACTAGTTATATCTTTTCGTTTAAATATCTTTATTCTTTAAGAAATAAAGTATCTTTGTAGTTTCAGTTACACAAAATATGTCTCTATGATTAAGCATAAAAGTTTGCCTTATACACACAAGAAAAAGGAGCGTTCTCATTGGTTGTTATATGGGTCCGTTTTATCCTATTACTTTGAGCGGTAAATATGACCGTGGTGTAAGACAGACCAAAATACGACAGAGCTTCCCCATTTAAAAGCATGAACCACTAGGTGAAGCTTTCCTGTCTGTAGTTACAATCAAGGCATTACCCCAAAAGGAGGTTCATTCTGCCTTACGGTTATCCTTGTTTCCTGCAGGTGGGTGCCTAGTTAAGAAATCTGCCCCAATGTTCTGCGATCCAGGAATATATTCAATGGTAAACGAGTAAGGTTGTATGAGAAGCGACCACCTTAACAATAGGGCATTACCGTGTTTTGCCTGAGCAAGAAAAACCAGGGGGTGGTGATCACTTTGGACCACAAATTGCCTACCATACAGGTATATTTGGAATTTCTTGATTGCCCAAACTAATGCTAAACATTCTTTCTCTACTGTTGAATAGTTTTTCTCCGCTTTATTCAATTTGCGGCTGGCATAAGCAACGGGGTTTAATTCTCCAGATGGTAATTGAGATCTTTGCAACAATGTTGCTCCCAAACCCACGTTACTAGCAACCGTTCTCACCACGAATTCCTGACTCAAATCTGGTAGTTTCAATATAGGTCTACTGGTGAGTTTATGCTTTAGCTCAGTATATGCCTGCTCACATTCTGCCGTCCACTCTATCTTGTCTGACTTACATTTCCTAGTTAAATCCGTCAGAGGAACACACACAGAGTTAAAATTTTTGATATATTTTTGATAAAATCCACATAGTGAGACAAAGGATCTCACATCTTTCTTGGTTTGTGGTTTTGGTGCTCTCTGCAATTTTTCCAAATTCTTAGGATCAGGGGTCATACTACCCTGATATACTGTGTGTCCCAAGAATTCTAATTCTTTGCAGCCAATACAACATTTTGTAGGCCTAGCAGTTAAATTTGCATCACTGAGTCTGACAAATAACATATCTAGAGATGCCAGATGTTCCTCAAATGTTTCAATGGCGATGAGGATGTCGTCCATGAAATTTGTAATACATGGATTTTTCAGGGGATCTAATAATTTTCTCATCATTCCGGAAAACACACTCGGAGCATTCTTCAATCCAAAAGGCAACATATTAATTTCATAATTCCCTTCCGATGTGCTAAAAGCCAGATATGGTCTGATCTCAGGCTTCACTGGAATCTGATAACATCCCTTACTGAGATTCACCTTAGAAAAATATTTTGCCTTATTCAACCTGGCAAACAGTTGATTGGTATCCGGTAATGGATCCACCTGAGACTCTGTGACAGCATTCAGTTTCCTATAATCTATACACAGCCTATGTTCCCCAGAGGGTTTCCTCAACAATACCACACAGGAGCTATAAGGAGATTCACTATGGGAGATAATACCTTCTTGCAATAGGTATTCTATTTCTCCTTTTAAAGCTTGTTCTTTTGCGAAAGGAATTGAATAGGCTCTCATACAGATTGGTGTTGGGTTTAGTAATTTAATGTCATATTCCAAAAAGTTGGTGTGCCCCGGTTTGTCAGTTAACACATCTAAATGATTCTCCAGAACCTTCTGAATCTGCTCCCTCTGCCCTTTTGTCATGTGATTACTGACTTTTACCTGTGCAGGACTTTTGCATGGTCTTAAGGGATATTCATATGAGGTGAGAGGTTCATTTTTCATTTTAGTAGCTATGGCCAGGGTCATTAAATGTGCACTTTCCAACACTTTTCTATCATGATATTTCTTGAGTAGGTTCACATGATAGACCTTTTCTTTTCCCTTTTTGTCTATCTTATAGTTAGTTCTAGATAACTTTTCCAAAACTATGTATGGGCCCTGCCATCCTATCTGAAAGTTTATTGCTGCTGCAGGGTAATAGAAGAAGCACCTTCTCCCCCACAGCTAGCTCTCTATCCTTCGCTTTCCTAATATAGTACTCAGCATGTTTCTTTCTGGCTTTCCTCAAATTATCGTTTGCTAGTTTCCAGCCAGTTTTTAACCGAGATGTCAACTCGTTCACATACTAGTATGATGAGGTTACATTCTGTTCTGCTTTCTCATCTGTCCATGTCCTCATTAAGGCGTCTAATGGACCTTTGATGGGCCGACCAAATAACAACGTTGCCGGTGCCCTCATAATGCTAATTTAATAGCCGTATGTAGAAGTAAGCTGAACATTAGGCCAATTGCCCACTCTACCACTTCCAATTTTTCTGGGGGAATCCCTCAGTTTCGTTTTCAAAGTTGGCTGACTAGCCACTCTATTTTTAGTCAGTTCCAAGAAATCCGAGCAACGTTGTGTCGGGGCGGGATGGGTCGTTTCCCCTCTCGGTACGAGACGGAGAGTTGCCATGGTAACTGGTGTTATGGAAGACTGTTTGTGAAAAGGTGCTATCCTATCCACTCTGCCTACCCGTTTATGTTTGTTTTCAGGCCTAGTTTCACCGCAATGCGTTCTTAGGTCCTGTAAATTTTCCCAACTTGGGGATGTCACCTTGCAACATTGTGCACAGGTGGTTACATACTGAAATATATCTTCAGTAACACCTGGCCAATAATGTTGCACTGAGGTCCGTTCACAAGTGGTACCAATCTTCTTATGTCCACCGTCTGAATCAACATGTGCTAACTCCATCACCTTTTCCTTATATGAAGAGGGTAGAACTAGTTGTCCATGGCCATTGGATCCTGTTCCAGCGTTCCTATAAAGCAATCCATTCTTCATATAAAATTCTCCTTTATTTGGAGGGGTATGGCATTTTGGTAGTTTTCTAAAGCAAGGCTTTAATGAGCTATCCTCAGCCTGTGCCTTCCTCATCTCCTCTGGATAGGTATTTATTGGGTTATCTTCCTCCTTCCTAGCCTATGACCTGGTCTGTACTGCTGCCATAATCACTGGTCTTTTGGGGCTTCCCAAAAACACATATGTACACCCCAATATCAGAGGGTAGATAGGTTCATTTATCACTGCTGCTCTAATCACTCTATCCACATAGTGAGTTTTGACATTAATTCTTGCAATGGGAAGTGGTCATGGTTGCTATATCCTTGGTTGATCCCTGTATCTCCACTGTTTCTGTGGTATATTGATCTGGGTGCACCAGGTTAGAACTCACGACTGAGTCATAATCCAATCCACTATCATAAAGGCACTTGACAGTGGTACCATTACATACTACTTCTTTACACACAGGGATTGATGAAGTTCATGCTGCCCTGTAGACAGTTCTTTCTTTCCCTTGTTTCCTGTTTTGAGGCATGCAGCGAAATATGGAGGGTTCTTTCTCCTACATACTTTAGTATGGTGATTATTCATCTTACAAATGTTGCACCATTTTTCGCCTTGTCTGTAGGGTTTCTGTTCCTGTACCTGAGGGTTCCTGTCTCTTTGATCATATTTAGGCCGGTCATAACCTTGTTTGTATTTATGTGGTTGGTCCCTATTTTCAAACTTATTCTGGTTTTGTGGGATTCTATTACCATCTCCTTGTTCCTTCTTGACTCCAGTTATTTCTGACTGAGCCGCTTGATATCTTTCAGCAACTGTTAAAATCTCCCCCAATCTCTCTGCCCCTTGGTCCATAAGAAATTTTCTCATGTCTGGAGGCATAGACTCTCTTACTTGTTCCATCATGACCATTTCTTTTAGGTCTTGGGTTTTTACAAGAGTAGTCCACTTCTACAAGTAGGTTTCTAATCTTGCAGAGAATTGTTGGTAAGTTTCTCCAGAAAGTAGCTTGGTAGTTCTAAACTTCTTCCTATAAAATTCAAAATTCTTTTCATAACGGACTAGCAATGCCTACTTCAAACGTTCATAGTCTTCTTGGTCTTCTTTGCCCAGTTTTGCAAAAACTTCATAAGAGGCTCCTCTCAATCCTTGTGATAGCTTAAGGCTCCACTTCTCTTTCTCTAGGCCATAGTTAGTAGCTAATCTCTCGTATCTACTGAGATAAGACTCAGTATCATCTTCTTTCTCCACAAGTGGATCCAAATGGAAGTTCATGGCACCATTAGAGGCCCCTTGACTTGCACTAATGTCAGAGGTAGCTGGGCTACTTCCACTTCCTGACATATGTCCTTGAAGTTCAAGTTCTTTCAGTCTCAACTCATGTTCCCTTTGCAACCTATTTTCCTCAGCCTCTCTTTCAGCAACCAGTCTTCTTTCTTAAGCCTCTAATTGTAATCTTTTAGCTTCCCTATCAGCTTCTATCTGTTTAGCCTCCATATCAGCCTCTACTTGTAATCTTTTAGCCTCAGATTCTATTTGTAATCTTTTAGCCTCAGATTCTATTTGTAACCTTCTTTCTGTTTCTAATTTCTTATCTTCTCTTTCCATAAACTTACTCAATATTATTACAATGAGTTATTTTTATATATTTGTTTACTTCCTTTTTCTTATTTATTTACTTTCTACTTTTAACTTTTACCAGTGCCTATCTTAAGATAAAGACCCCAGGGTATTAATAAAATCCCGGAAGGAGACACCAGATGTCACGAGAGGTTCAGATGTTATTAGCATATAGGATATCCCAGACAAAAAGATAATCAAAGGATACCAGTAAAACGCCAGATAAGAGACTGGTCTTATAAGTAATAACCCCTTCTCTGAAAAGAGTAAGGGTGTATCGACAATCAAGGTAGGGTCAAGCTGTATAAACTTTCAAGTATGATGATAGTGAATGTTAATGAAGGTCTAAGTGCTACCTCTCCAGATCCCACTCTAAATAATGGTTATATAGTTATTTTGACTCTGCTAGGGGATAAATTAATTTAATAAATATGTAATATACATACAAAGAGAACCTAACTCAACTTGAATAATTAAGTAAGACTGAGTGTAAATATTTACAATTTATTGATCCTATACCGTTTTTCTTTTCGGTTAGGAAAACGATAATAAAATTCAAATGCTTTTTACATAATAGAAATAAATAAGTATGGAATGTTCATTTCCACAATAGTTAAATATGATAGTTATATTTCAAATGTCATATTTTGTATTCACATAAATTTATAGTTGTTATTTTCGCTGGACTGTAAAATTGGTATAAGTGCGTTAAATTTTTATGAGTCATCACTCGATTGTTTGTTTGGTGTGTGATTTATTTATTATCCAATTGAGTCTGGATGTGCCGACCAATGGAGTATGTGGCCACCTATCTTGTATAAGGTGAAGCATCCACTATAGCCAGGATGAAACAGTTTCTTGATCTCCAGGCTGGGTAATCACTGGGTGACTCGCTCTAAGTATCTTGAAAACGTTTCGCACCAACAGAGTTCCTCAATATTGAATGTCTCGAAGATGTTTAGTCATATCAGGATAAAACCTGGGAAAATACAAATAATCGCAAACCTTGTAGGGTCCAGCACTATCTTATCCACACACACACACAACGAACGTTACAAACAATCTCAGATAATGTGCTAACAGTTGCATAAGACACTTCACTTCAGTACCACCCACAGCCAGTTTGATGTGATTACATTTTCCTTATAAATCATAAGTTCGATCCATTGTCCATAATATGCTTCCTTACAATGATTAGGTTTATTACAAACTAGTAAGTGACACCTTGATTAATACACGGTAACAATTCCTGACATCCTTTTTTATGTTCCTAAACAGTGTGGCGTTCCTTTATGAAATACTCCTTCAAATACATTATTAAACTTACAGTCGTAGATTCTGCCATAATTTTCAATTATACTACACATTCCTAATGCTGGCTTTCGTCTCTACAAGTTAACACATGCTTGCGATCAAGGCGGCAGCACACTCGTCCTGTATTTTTTCCTTAACACAGATAACACACTATCGAACACATAAGTGGATTATACACAGGAAAATTACATAATTATATACATATATATATATATATACACATTTCTCTTACCCTCAGGTAATACTCAATAGCTATAACAAGCTGTAAATGGGTGTCTAGGTCTGCTACTTAGTTACAGCGGCAAATTATTTGACAGCAAGCGTTTGCCGCTTTCTTCTGTACAGCGTAATATTTGAAAATGTTGTGGCCTCAATTTCTGCCAAGTTCAAGGTCTTATATAGTGTCGCAGCGTACCTCGCGGATGGGAAGGGTAAAAACGGTGTTGAGAATCTCAAAACAATGCGTCTTTTTGCCTTCTCGTTCAATGTGTAGAAATTTTAATATCTAATATCTTTCTTAATAGTGGACCGATTTTAATTATTTAAAGTTAGTGTTATACTGGTAATTTATCTTTATCGGTCTATCTAAAATGTGTTTAGTTAGGAAAATGCATTTAAATCTATGCAGCCTTTAACTAACTGGATTGGGGACTACCCTAATGTAATAATGTCAATTAAAATAATTAGAATAACCTACTATTTGAGGAAGTCTTTACACATATCTCTTAAGTAATATCCCCGTTGTTAAATTAGTTATATCTTTTCGTTTACATATCTTTATTCTTTAAGAAATAAAATATCTTTGTATTTTCAGTTACACAAAATAGGCCTCTATGATTAAGCATAAAAGGTTTCCTTATACACACCAGAAAAAGGAGCGTTCTCATTGCTTGTTATATGGGTCCGTTTTATCGTATTATTTTGAGCGATAAATATGATCGTGGTGTAAGACAGACCAAAACACGACACCACAGCAGTTAATGGGCACTACTGGTAATCTATGTTGAACAGGTGGTTAGTAACCAATGACCGCTTACTGTCCGAGGACACTGATCACTGCCAATCCGCTCCTGCGTGTTTGACATTTCGAGGCCACGTGACTGTCGCTGAGATGTAATTTTAATTTATTAAAGTCTTTTTCTTTTATGCTCCTTATAGAGCATGCAGCCACCCCTACAGCAGGTCCCACTAGAAGCCTACACAAAACATTAACATGCTCTTGTAGCCGTAGTTTCTGTGTCCATTTGGTTTACATGATGAGGTTGACAGTCCAAAGCAAAACACCTCATAATATTCACCTTGTAAGACCTGCCACAGTTGTGTAGTCGTCATATTCTTTCTTTATCTCTGTAGCTTAAGGTTTTTTAAGGTGTGATGATAGTGTTTGAGAAGGAATAGAATAATATTGCTCTCCAGAATGTGTGAGGTCCCAGTGACAGAGAAGTACACTGGTATCACTCAATAGTCACGGCTGCGAAAGTATCTGGAACTGAAATAGAACAGTCATACCTGACTGTGCCACCCCGCTGTGTGACTACTAGTGCTAACAATTCAACACACTCAATTTCAACTTTAGTTAATGAATAAAGCTGTTGAATACAATTAATATATATCCTTTTTACTTATTCTATCTAATTCTATCCGTTAGCTCATCCAATGACTGATGGGGACTAAAGATCTGGAAAGCTTCAACCACTGTGTTCCTTTCAAGTTATAGGCAGCGGGATTGAAAAAACTTAGGACTTCAGCTCAAAGACTCAAATATGAACCCTTTAGAATCGATATAAGCTCAGTGTAGGACTGGTTTGTAGTGAAGTATGTCTGCACTGCATTCAGATAGGACAGGATTAGTCTTGACAGCTACTTTTCTTCCTCAGTATTTCGCTCTGGCGGTTTGGTGTTAGTGTGTGTTTTAAACCTTTCACTGCGGGCGTATTGGAGAGCTTCCTCTGTGTGGTACAGTTTTGCCCTCAAGAATCCATCCTTTTGAGTGACTATGTGCATGTATCCTACCAATTTTTCGTCCACACCACTAAACACTTCTATCTGTCCCTTTCTTATACTACTACTTTTATTTTCCTGATTGGGAGCTTACATTTCATATGATTTTAATCGAAATCAGTTAAGGCATGTATTTATTAGGATTTTCTAAATTCTATCGTTTTGATAGTACTAGATGTGATGACCAAGTAAAATCTTAAATTTCCTTAATACTACTTACGACTTCGCCTCTTCCTTCTGGATTTCCATTTATATACATATCCTTTCAAGACTTCCCTCACTTTCAACCGTATTGTACAATGCATGCGCTTGAAGCTTTTAATTTTCTTTCTCGCAGATACGATTGTCAGTATCGCCATGTTTTTGCTCCATCCTTACAACACTTTCCCTTAACGAACCGGATCTGTTTTGGTTAATATTTGCTGCCTTGCGTTAACCTTCAAAGCAAAAGAAAATTCCACGCCGTGCCACACACTAGTATGCTGCGTTCCGTCTTGCTTTCACGAAACGAGGCATGTGTTGACAAATTACGCCACAATCTCTTCACAGACTTCAGGGAAAAAAACGTGCCACAATTTATCTGACGTGATTTTATTTTCCGAGTATCTACTGTGTTTTTCCTCCAAGCGCCTTTTACTATGATAACATTACCGAATCGCCTAAGGTGCCAATATCTTATTTGCCTAGGGTGTCAAATATCTTGTTGCACAGGGCACCAAATATCTTGTTTGCCTAGGGTGCCAAATATCAAGTCACATTTTTGTTCATAGCAACAGCAGTAAAGAGCTACCAGCATTTGTGGCAAAGAGAATGGCATACGTAATAAAAGATTTCGTTTTCTGATTTCTGCTATAGTGTCAACAGTTTAATAAAATAGTAAAGATTGCAAAAGTAGTGGAGCAAAATGACATATTTGCAATGTATTTTTTTCTCAACAGAATAACCAGATCACATCAATACCAGCGAAAAGCTTACCCTTTAATCTGACGGATTTGTCTATTTCACAAAATCCTATTGCAACCATTGATGAAGATGCCTTTGAAGGATCGACCTCCACACTAGATTCCTTAACGTTTTCCGAAGCTCGATTTACTCGCATTCCTGATGCATTTCTTCACTTAACTGCCCTCAAATATTTCGCCGTTTACAACACAGACATTTTAGATTGGAATGATGACGCAATGAGAAACATTGGCAAAACGGTGCTATCAATTTATCTTCAAAATGTAGGCCTGACTGCATGGCCTACGTGGATTCAGTATTTCTCTCAACTGACGGAGTTGACTTTAGACGATACTTCAATCTCCTCGATTCCTGATGACGCACTTGACTTGCTGGTCAACAGTTTACATGGTCTGTTCATTAACAACGGCAGTCTCACAGCGATCCCAAAAGCATTTTCCAAACTCACTGCTTTAGAGTCGCTGAATTTAGAAAACAATAACATTGTAGATGTAACGTTTATTCCACATTTGAGTAATTTATCCTCATTGTCTTTAGATCATAACAAAATATCGGATGCAAATCACCTGAGCAACGCGTTAAGACCTTTCGCTGATTCGCTACGCTTTATAGAGCTTGAAAACAATCAGTTAACAGCGATTCCTGATGTGTCCTTTTTAAGAAAAATAGGAAGCTTAGGTTTCAATCACAATATAATTTCCGACGCACATTCAGGATTTATGCCATCAGGTCTTTATGAACTTGATCTAACCTACAATTTACTTCCTGCTATTCCATCTCTATGGGCGCATCTTCTGTCTGTGACTAAACTTGCTCTTTCATATAATTCTATCACGAAACTTCAAGGCATATACATTCATAATACAACAATTGAAGTTGATCTAGGACACAATCTTATCACAGAGTTGACTGATACAAGTTTTCCTCCCAAATGTAATATCGAAGCTGCATACTTTAATGCCAATCCCATTTCCAGTATATCGGCTCAAGCGTTCAAGAATCTTCCTAAACTTATTATACTGAACCTCAGTGGGACCAGGTTAACGCGTCTTCCTTTGCAGCTTGCTTTTCTAACCAGTTTAATGACTCTGGATATGAGTGATTCTACTTATCTCGTCTGCACTTGCGCTGAAAGGTCGTTGGCGTCGTGGATAGGGTCCCTTGTGGAGATAGATGGTAACTGTGGCTTACTAAGTATTTACAGTTTCTTTTTTAATCTTAGCCCATCTTGTCCGGTGTCACGAATTGGTTCATAATTATTTTGCCAATTTTTTCCGTAGATCGAAGTACATTTCATTTCTCCAGGTTAATTCCTCCCCCTCTCTTTATAGACCTCTTTGTAAAAACTTTGTTTAAAATTTTGTTCGTCGTCAATCTTACGAGCGAACTTTCCCTTTGGGTCATTTTGTTCGTTTAAACTTCAATCTGTGACGTCACGAACGTCAGCGGATGATTTTTCAGTTATTTTGTCTGTGCTTTTCACGAAGGCTGTTATTCACGGCAAAGTCTAACTCGTTAGAAGTTCCGTGGACTTAGCCAGTGTAGTAACGTTGCTCGAGCAGACTGGGCGGCATTAACATAATGTTATTTAACCACCTCGCCTGCATGTTTCCCTTCGTTGTTTTATCTCGCTCCGGTCCTAGCGCCGGAACAGAGAAACTCATCCTGTCATGTCTTCTGGAAAACAGAGATAAGTTCTTTCATCTTCGTCGTCTTAAGTCCTTTTCCTGGTCCCTTTCCTGTATTCTTTGACAGTGTTTACAGGCCGGCTTACCCCTTGCACGTGTCCTATATAAAAAAAAAACAGACGGCCTAAACAGATGTTGTAAGTCTAAAGAACTGGCAGATTATATAAACTGGGAACCAATAAATGTTAGTTACTAGTTGTTACACCTGGCGGAGGACTGTGGAGGCTGAGATGCAAAGAATGAACCAGAGTTGGGGCACTGTACGAATGATGGCCACCGACCGAGCAAAGTGGAATCAATTTGTTGTTGCCCTACAAGACGCCACTAGGCGTGATGGCCACTGCCTGCTTTGACGGTCGGCGGCTAAGGATCAAAGAAGACTAGTTGTTACAGTGCAGCCAGAGATCCCCTAATTGGTGAGGTGGAATAAACTTAATATTTGTCTAGTGGCAGGAGCAAATTAGGAGAGAAAAAAACGTCCATGAGTGTCAGTACACTTATTTTATACTAGAGGTAGTAATAATTTCACTAGCATTAACGTGTAAATAACTGTTAGCTATTATATGCAAATATAGAAATAATAATTGTCATGTAACTCTTTTGGCGCTTTAAAATATTGATTGTTGTGGATAAATCTACTTTTATAGAGTAAATCAGTACTTGATTTTGTTTACTGATAAATTGAATACCTAAGACCTAACAGGTCCGTTTTGTAAATCTTCTTATTTTCTCTTCCATCATCAAAAATTAGCAAACCTCTTTACGTACCTGTAAACCTTTTTTCGCCAGTGCGATACGGCACACATTACTACGTGTTAATTGAGCATTGTGCTCGGAATGTTTATATAATACAAAACCCCACAGGAGATGGGAAACCTTCTATGATACACAGACATGTGTATAAACATATCTATATCTGGTTACTTCATACAATGTGTTGGTAAACTAAACACAACTGGTTCTTACCCATCTCAGCGTGCGCGGTCCGCGTCGAAATCTTTCAACAAGATCCGCCCGTCCCAAGACAGACTCGTAAACAGTAGGCTTTATAATACAAGTATGAACGATGATGGGAAGAACCTTTTCGTTGATTGTTGACACATATAAAATGAAGGTAGTGTAACATATGATGGTGTTTGCTAATATTTCCCTTCCAGAAGTAACCTTGCCGACAAGACTTAAGAAGAAACCTATCTCTCAAGAATTGCTAACCTGTGGAACAACCACGTCACTGGAAAAAAATAACCTCTATGTGTTGCCTATAGCAAGCAACGCACAATTTCTCAGTCAACATTTTCGCCACTTTGCAGTAATCGTGCTTGACTACAATCGTCCTCTACACTGACGTTTGCCATTAGAGAGAGAGAAAGCTTGCAACGTCAGCCTAAAGCATAATTATTCGTCATCGTCCGGCAATATTGCTGTGATGAAACGTCGACCGGCAACACTGATCCAAATCATTTATTTTTTGTTGTTGTAATATTCCTGGCCCATTAGGATCGGGCAGTTAGCGGATAGTCTGTCAAATTATCAACTAACCAACTCAACAGTGGTACAGTTCTTTCTGTTTTACCTTTGACTCGGAGTAGTATATTTTATTAAGCAGTGCATTCATGTTGATATTATATCCCATTACTCCAGTAGTCATGATGGAACTGACTTACCTGGATTTAAGGATTGCGTGTGCCGGTGTTGTTAGGTAGTTTGTCCTATTGTATTCTTTTTATTTCGTACTTGGAATTGAGTATCTCATTCCATATTAGCAGCAATTGTTATTCTTTGTTTAATCTAGTAATTACATGTATAGTACTTTGTTATGAAAAAAGGATACATTATTTTTTTCCCCTTTCCCCTTATATATATATATATATATATATATATATATATATATATATATATATATATATATATAGATAGATATATATATATATATATATATATTATATATAATATATATATATATATATATATATATATATATATTTTTTTTCTTAACCAGCAGCACTTGGGCTTTCAGCCCTTCGGCCCAATGACATGTCATTGCGAGGCTGGGGAACCTGAGGACTTTCCTTCCAACCCGGTCAGGAGCTTCGCTCCTTCCCATCCACAGAGGATTTATCACAGGAGCCGTTCAGGCTATTCAGTCAAATTTCCGGCCGTAAACATTTCTTCAAACGCCGACGCCCGGGTTTGAACCATGAACACCTGGTCGCCAGTACAACGCCGTAGCCATTACACCAGCGCGGCTCCCATTATATAATATATATATATATATATATATATATATAATATATATATATATATATATATATTATATATATATATATATATATATATATATATATATATATATATATACATATACATATACAGATATACAGGTGACATACTCATGTACAGAACTAGCTCAGACAGACAGGAAATGATCCAAGGCATACAAGAGACACCACAGATGATTTCTAAATGGTGTGAGGAAAGCGAATCAAAGGTCAATCCCAATTACTGCAGCACTGAGGTGGCTCTCTGAAACTCCATCCACCAGGGCCGTTATATTGTCGGACTCTCAAGCCATGCTTCGGAAAGTTCAGAACGGATGGCTGCGGCAAGAATGGAAAACATCAATAAAATCCTCAAGTCGTGAAGAACTGGTGTGGATCTTTGTCCTGGTCATGAAGGGGTAATATATGTTGATATAACATGTTACACGTCAGTATACGTTGACATAACATGTTACATGTCAGTATAAGTTGACATAACATGTTACACAATAATATATGTTGACATAGTATGTTATACAGTGACACATGTTGAATTAACGTGCTACACAGAAATATGTATCGACATAACGGGCTACAAAGTAATATATGCATCCATCGTGTGTACACCAAGAGTGCTACTGGTGCTATTAGCATTCATACTCTTCGACATATGCTGAGGGAGACAGTGCACCTATAGGCTTGCCCGGAGTGGAGTGAGGTCGATTCAGATTAACAATAACAATAACAATTATATATATATATATATATATATATATATATATATATATATATATATATATATATATATATATATATATATATATACTTATACTAGCAATAACCCGTCAATAATGACAGAAGTAAATAAAAAAACTATAATATATTTTTTTAAATATTTGATAATTCAATATAAAAGTTCTTTTATGACAAAATTGTTTGTGAAAGTGCGTGCATTTGTTTCAAAGAGTTTTCCCTGATAAAAAGTGCTTTTAACTAAAAACTTTCAAGTGTTCATGATTTGTTCCTCGGGTGAGGGCGACATAGAGCTAGCCGTGTCCGGAAACAGGTTCAGGAAGGAAAACTCCTACGTGATCAAAAGATTGTCCTTGTGCCTTATGATCGTCATTGCAAATGCTAAAACCACAGGGAATTGACGACGTCGCATCCTAAATGGCAAACGGCGCTCGTTCGGTTCTAAGTCAATGCGAGGAATTAAGACTCGTTCTCCCTTTTTACTGCCAGTGATAATTTCTGTATCAATCGAGTTCCGATGGAAGACTTTTATGACTAAACGCGTGCCATTCAATAGTCCGTTTTTTGCGTTCAGATTTCGCAAACGCATGATAAATGCAGCAACCTTTAATTTCAACAAATGCGGGGGCATTCCTGATGGGCACTGCTCGTTAAGGAACTCGGTTGGGAAATGAACTGCGACGTTGGGATCATCGGAAATCATGGTATCTATGCTCGAGTAAACCGTTTCATTTCCAGCGAGTATCTCCAACAATTTAAAGTTGAGTGCTGTCACATCGACATTATTTGGTGTCAAATGGCTTTTTATGAAATTTCTGCAATTTCATCAGGAGTTGTGAGAATTTCTGTGCCAAAAATCGAATAAATGATATTTTCATTGTTCACCATTGCCTCGGGAAGCTCAATCAATTCAGGATCAAATCCATCAATTTTGTTTGTCAATTGTCTATCGCTCACACACAAGACCCACTCTGTGAATTCATTTTGACCTGCAGAACGCATGTTTGTAATCAGACTTCTTTGTTTTAGATGACACCACAATGGTGAATTTTTGACGCACAATTCGATTATATCCGTTATACTGCCTCTGGGAACAACGTTTGAAGTTTGACGAAAGTCACCGCCTAATATGAGCACCTTTTCACCAAATGGTCGAATGTCATTCATAATGAGTGTTATTATATTTTCGGGAGAGTACATATAATGGAAACAATACAATTAACGTCTAACTTTCAACCACAGTTGCATCCTTTATATGTGACCGACGTACAAACGGCGAGAATAATGGATTTTGATCATATAAGAATCGTCCCGCAACTTAAGATCTGATTGTCTTACCTTCCACAGTCTGTCTATCACGAATGACCGAGAGAGTGGCTTCCATTTTCAGAAAATAATCGTATGGGTGACCAAGAGAGAGAGAGAGAGAGAGAGAGAGAGAGAGAGAGAGATAATATACATTCCTCCTCCTTTCTGGCTGTCTTAATACATTCATCATCGCATTTAGTGATCTCATCTTACTCTAGCTAATCTTGCATCTCGCTTGAATCTTTCTATTAAATCATGGTTTTATTTCACCAAATGATATCGGGATAGGTAAGACCACTGTCCATCTAGTGATGGTAGATGATAACAGTGCCTATCTTGTTCGACTATTTGAGAACAGGGTCCATCTTATCCAGATAGATGAAAATAGTGCCCATCGTGTCGAGATTGTCGAGAACTGTCTGAGACGCAATTATTGTACTTGTCATTATCTTGTCGTTATTTAAAAAAAAAAATGCTTTTATGAAGCAAGTGTTCAAAATGTGGTCGTTTAAATCCGTGGCTTTAGATTACCACCGGCAGTGGGCAATTAAAAAAATTACTTTATTAAATTCTTGAAACTGAATTAGTTAATGGGTTATCTAATCTGGAGCCGCGATAGCGCAGTGGTTAGTGCACTGGCTTCCTAACTCGGAGGTCCATGGTTCGATCCCCAGTTGAGCTGAGATTTTTTAGACAAACAGCTCTAGGGTCGACCCAGCCTCATGAATTGAGTACTAGAGTAACCCAGGCGGCCGGGGTGATGCTGACCACATCACCCCTATTGTGCCGATGGTCAAGAAAATATGCGCCTAACACCGTATTCCCAATATGCCTCAATGGGCGTGTAAACGGGATCCTTATTTTATCTTATTTCTATTTAATAATGTGTTGGTCTGTGTAGGTAAATTTCATTGTGTATTTTTGTTATTTCTTTATGGTCTTAGAAATTAATTTTGAATTTTAATCAATGCATGTTTAGAGGTCTCGATGTAATAAGTGTATGCATTGCTTTACCGTAATAATGTTTGTTTATGATGTACAAACAAGCTACTGTCATTACTTTATATTATTAAATAGTTTCATGCAAGAAATAAAGTATTTTCGTTCCGATCAGTTTGTGATCTTTTACTGTTTTTTTCTCCCTGAAAGACTTTTTAGTTTGTTCTAATAAACAATTTAGTTTGGTTACATGGATGATTTTGTCTTGTCAGATAATTTAGTGTGTCAGACATGCTATTATTTTTCTCAAAAATGGAATGTACATTAGTCAAATCAATGATTTAGTCTGTTTAGATAAACAAAATATTTTGTCGCACAAAACTATTTAGTATAATCAGATAGACGATTTAATTTGTGACACATACAATTTTGTTTGGTCATATAGACGATTTTACTAGTTACACAGACAATTTTGTGTGGTAATATAAACGGTTTTACTTGTCACATATACAATTTTGTGTGGTCATATATGTCCCAAGATGGATTTTGGGGCGACCTCTATGCCATCTCTCTTTCACTACGGCAGTAATCAGTTACATTTGTTGTACTGATTTTATTGCGATTTTTACGGATCGCACCTTTTTCTTTCTCTGCTAAGCAGTAGATATTTGATATTGTCAAAACATTTGACACTCTTCGTTGCTGTATACCTCACATTTTCTAGGCGCGGCAAAGCTTTGCTGTGATAAAGCGCAGATAAACCCATATTGGTCTGCTTAGTTTTCGTGTAGAGTTATGTGCTAAAGCGAGAGATAACAAGTTTACTCGTCTGTGCAACACATGTTGGACAGACACGAATGACATAATCACTTCCTGTTCGACTTTCACGTACTAGGTTACTTAGATAGTAGTAATCTATTACATCTAAAACACATTGTCGTATGAGTTTACAGATACGTTGGTGAGTTCTCCTGCCAAGGATCGGATATTTTCATGCCATTTACGGAAGTCTTGACCCCTACATTACGTTCAAAATGTTTTCATGTCAGGAATATTTTGAAATTCCACCCCCCAAACCAGATGTTTTGAAATGAATGGAGGTGTTTCTTAGCCTTCGTAACAAACAGAACGGGGAAAGACAGTGAAATAACATGACGCTACAGTCAGTCAACTTTTACTATGAAGATCACTTGCCAAGACGACACAACATGACCGTGCCAGAGTGAAGCCAAACATTCAGAATTTAATTTTATCAGACCGGAGACCGGTTTTGGAGTATTTATTAGGACTTACAAGACAGGCCAGGAAAATCTCTATCTTTTAAATAAGGAATCCGGAATATCTGAGGAAGCTGAACATACGAAGTCAGAGAGGGAACTAAAGTTAAACTAACGACCCAGGTACACGTGTAAAAAGGCATCGGCTAGGGGCCTTAACTTCATTCATCTGAGCAAAATGTATGTGAGCCAGGTTTGACGTAAGTTGTCATTTTACATTGTATATTTTCATTACTAACATATGAACTGATATGTATATATTACCATGTGAATATTAATATGTGAAAATCGCTAGGGATGTCCAGTCATTGAGGCTGGCAATCAGTGCGTAGAATGATGATTTCATGAACCACCACTGCACGGGCTGGCGACTGCTTTATTGCTAGTTTCTTAAAAAAGAACTAAACGCATCAGTAGTCCAAGTTCCATATGGAGCAGGTAGGGAAAGATGAAAGAAATGGTGTACATTATAATTAATAATACTTACAGTTTCAAACCAGTGTAAATGTCGATGAAAGCATATTCAATTTATATTGTGAACACTTTTCAATCAGTGGAAATGTAAATTTAAACATATTCTATCTGTACTATTAACCTCTTCATTTAAATGTAAAATAAACGATAAAGCTATTCAATTTAAAGGTCAAGAAAGTTTTCTCTCGAGGAATGAAAGTTAATTCTCATCGAGTGTAAATTCTGAGTAAATGGGATGGTAGAATAGGAGTAAGGGAACTCATGTATGTCTCGAGAAACGCAATACGCAGGAGAGCGTTTTCGTATCTACTCTTTAACCATAGTTGTTTGTGGTGGTAACCAGTTGAGGGTATTATCTTTGGAACAAGAAGGGAACATGGGCCCAAGCTTAAAGAAGAGAGTCCGACTTTGTAGACTCTGCCTAACACTTATGGGAACGATCACCACCCTACAACCTTGACCAGCTACGAGCGTGTACAGTGTAAGAGGCACCAACGGAGCGGGAGTAGAAACAACAACTGGCAGCTAAGTGCAATTTATAAATGCGAAAGTGAACTTGTTTCGATAGAACCTACTATCCATCAATGATGACCTTTGCTTTAAAACTATTAAATTATTTTTAAACTGTTTCTGGAACAAGAAGGGAACAATGGCCTGAGCTTTAAGACGAGAGACCAACTTTGTGATTATTCAATTTTGTTATTTATAATTTTACAAATTTAACTTCGATTTAGTCATTTTAAATATACTGCATGTTTGTCTCAGTCAATATACTACACACACTCTAAACTGAGCTATACCAGAATAATAAGAATTCCACTGAGTAACTCAGAGGTGGGTGCTTGAACGAGCTAAAATTAATCATATGCTTAATTTCTTCACAAAAGAGTTGCCGGGCAGAATCTAGAATTAACGTGCTAAGCTAGTGCAGCATTGTTTTCGCTTATCTGAATATCTCGTGAAAACTCCATTGAGATAGAAGCGTCATTACCCTTCTATTTACAAATCTGCCAAAAGTGGTCTTGTGCGAAGGTAGACGCCGTTGAAGTCCATATTAGATACTCTTGAGTTTTGGCCACTACTGCAAAGCAGGGGAGGCAATACCGTCACAATATAAACGATTTTACTTGTCACACATACAATTTTGTGTGGTCATATAAACGATTTAATTGTCACTCATATAATGTTGTGTGGTCATATAACCGATTTTACTTGTCACACGTACAATTTTGTGTGGTCATATAAACGATTTTACTTGTCACTCATACAATTTTCTGTGGTCGTATAAACGATTTAATTGTCACTCATATAATGTTGTGTGATCATATAAACGATTTTACTTGTCACACTAAAGAGGTTATTGGTGACCACATTACCAGTTATAGGAGGTGGGGGGATAAGTCCCCTTCCTCGCTGCCCTTGTCTTCTCCAACTCAAGAGCAGAATGAGGCACCCATTTATAGCTGGGAAGACTGGAGCGTGACGCTACCAAATTTAGATCCCCGAACCAGCTCTAACCACTTAGCTAATCGGATGCTCGTGTTTAAAAAAAAAACTACAACACATCATTTATTGCTGTGACGGAAATTATTTAATATGATCAGATAAACTATTTACTTTGGTTACTGCCGCACGCTCCGTATGACGCGTGTGTAGATAGGTATGACCTATGAAGTAATAACGATAAGGTCTCCAGAAGTTGGTTTGTTAAGAAAATAAAGAAAACTATTCAAGATAAGGATAGGAAGAAGAGAAGTCGAATGTTCTCCTCTAGATAGTGATATCCAAGGAATCCAGAAGAGTTGAATCTGTATTCCCGCGACATCAACTTGTATCTTTAATGTGTCGCCAAAGAATAGAACCCCCCAACACCCCAAATGAAGGACTTTGCTTATATTTAAATACTTAACACTGACAGCACAAGTGATGCAAGTTAATCACTAAGAAATTAATGATCAACAGTACAATATAGGTCCATTAGTTAAATATATACACAAATAGGGTTAGTGGAAAGTAAAAATAGGATGAATATAAAGGGAAATACACAAATGTCATGTAAAACCGAAATTAATAAGATATGAAAGTTAATCTATGTAAAGAATGAAATGGTGATGAGGGGAACTAAAAGTTATCACACTGAGGATAATAATCTACAGAGTCCGTAATCATCTGAATTTTCTACACTGTATGATCATACAAGATTATGTACAGACTGTTCAATGTAGAAATGTTTTTCACAGTGTAGGTTATCCCAAATGTGAGTAATTACTGCTGTATATATCGCATTTGTAGCCATTGAGAAAACGTGTACGATGTAATGTCCATAAACGATTTGAAGCTATTCTAGAGTAGATGGGCTGTTGACAGTTGCCTCGTGAAACTGATTGCTCCTGGGCTTGAAGATAACACTGACCTGACTGGACTTGAATTCTTCTCGAAATGATTGTCTTGCTAAATTTAAGTTTCGTGCAATGAATCTTCAGTTAAGGAATTTATTTCGTGCAATAAACTTGTTTCATGAAATGAACCTTTCAGTGAATGAATTGGTTGAGGCATAAGTTTTTAATGACTGAACTGGATTCGAGCAATATTTTTTTGAATGACTGAACACGGTGTCGCGAGAAGGGAAGATGTTATAGAGATAAAAGATATCCTGGACATAAGTTGTATCAGATGATACCAGGATAGTGCCAGATAAGAGACTGGTCATATATGAAATACCCCCTTTTCTGAAAAGAATAAGGGTGTATCGACATCAAAGGTAGGATCAAGCTGTATAAGTTTCCAGGTATAAAGATATTTTATGTTCCTGAATCCCTATCTACTCCCTCTCAAGATCCTCCTATAATTATATTATTATTATTCTTATTATTGGCTCTGTTAGGGAATTACAAAATTATTTACCTACAAGAATATGAACTCAACTTTAATAAGTAAGTAAGTCTGCTGGTAAATATTTACAATTTATTTAACCTATACCGTTTCTCTTTTCGGTTAGGAAAGCTTGAAATGAAATCAAATTTATTTACAACATAAAATCAATAAACATTGAAAATAATTGAAATTCTCAAAAGTCATTCCACTTGTTGAAGGTGATCCTTTTGGTAATTAACTCCTTTGGAATAACATTTATATAATAATGTTAATACAGGGTACAATCTGGACACGCTGACTAGTGGCTTTGTTTTGCCACTTATCTGTGTTTCGAGATCGGTCACACTCCTGCCATGGACAGACAAGTATTATACATTCTTCCAGGCAGTGGAAGATGGGTATCTGGCTCTGTTAACAACAAGGGCGCTCGCACCACAGGATCCAGCAGAGGTGGACGACTCTGTATCGTTTTTGTAAATTTCAGGATAGAACCCGGAACAAAATAAATGTAACCCCTATATGGTCCATCACTATCCCATTATCACACAAGATGGGGATGATAGATAGTGTGAGACAGTGTGCTAGCAACTGCACATGACAATATATACCAATATTACCCACATCCAGTTCACCGTGACAACACTTTCCGTCTAAATCCTTAGTTAGATCCATTTGTCCATGATCCGCCTCCATACAATAATTAAATTTAGCATGAAACACTAAGTACTGACTTAAACAATGCAGTAAAACAATCGCATTTCATCATCCTTTCCTTCCATTCCTGGTGAGTGGTGTCATTCCATCAAGAAAAACTTCGTGAAAAATGCTTTGGCTAAACCCACAGACTCACTTTCGCCATTAATTCTAAATATTTTTTGAATATATTTCACAGGTCTGTAAGTTTGCCAGCAACACCACCGTATTTTTCTAACACATTCTACACACTTCCAAGCGCACAAATGAAATTCAATACTTTACAACAAACTATAAATAATATATATCCTATATATATATATATATATATATATATATATTTATATATCTATATAAATTTATATAATATATATAAATACTATCTATATATCTATTATGTATAGTACTTAATATATATTCTTTATATCCTCAGGCATACAACACGACGATCTGTCACTGGTATTGTAATTATCAGCTCTCAGATGTCACAATGGCAAAGGGCCAAATCACTGTACCCCCCCCCCCCCACAAATCTTTTTGCGCTCACTTTGTTTTTCCAAATACTGACTGGCCTGCTTTCGATAAGGCCTACACGAATTCAAATATATAGTTTGTACCTCGGACGTCAGAGAGGGGTTTTCCTGTATCGCTAGCCTTTGCGTCGAGAATGTATATGCAAATATGTCTAAGATGTACAAACTAAGAAAAATTATGAATACACCGTATCTTTATTCTTACTGGGAGCGATTTCCTTCATACTAAAGCTTAAAACAATCGCCTGTATTACTCTACCAACTTTCTCGCTGAAAATCGTTTAACTTTAATAAGTGCATTTATGTCCTATGCGTACTTTTAAATAGCCAAATCTAATGGAATAACCTACTCTCACGATGCCTTCAACAAAGATTTATCTCTATAATCTCCCACCCTATATCCCTTTTCGAAATTTTTCCACCTACCTCTAAAGCAAATATGATCCTAGTAACTCGCATTAGTGACCACTCTTACCATAGGGTACTTCTTTGACCTAACTTTGCCCAAATATACTGGCATCCTCCAACCTCTGTCAGCACATCAGCTTCTGCTTTCATTCGTGCTTGTACAACTGCTTTAGTAAACATAGCCAGCTACAGGTACGTTCTGAATGGTCAAGCAGTTCTTTACAATGTATGGCGCGTGGGTTGCTTGAGAGTTACTTAGAAAGCCGATAGTGGGACATCCGACATTTCACGCCAATTAGCCCATCCCAATTCAAAAGAGTAAACACTCTGTTGAAGCTTCCTGTCTGGATTCACAATCAAGGCGCTCACCCACTAAGGGTTCCACATCATGCCTTACTAATCTCCTGGTATCCATTCCGGTGGGAGTTACTTCACGTAGGACACTACTCAAGACACTCTGCCCCAACATCTTGAGATCCAGGGATAATTCCGGCATGTTGAGTTCAATACACAGCTCCAAGTTGCTATAGCCTGTCTAAATTGCTGATGATTATGGTCTACCTGGTCCCACCATTACTTTTTCTCTGAGTGTCTTCACTGACCATGTGCAGAGGTTTTCAGATGTTACTCAAAAGCTTTCTAGTAATGAGGGCTGGTCCCTCCATAAAATGGGGTGATAGCTGTACTGTGTCAGGGATCCCAGTACTGTTCCTCAACATCTTGAACAAACCAATCGGATTATTCTTCAACCCCAAATGCCCCCCATATTAGAACTCTTAGAGCCCCCTCCGGAAGTTTGCGAACAGTCCCGACACCAGTTGAATTCATAGCATGACGGGAATCTGTCAACCTTACATTGATCCACGGGTGACTTCTTTTATATCCATATAAGTCTTGTTTAAATCTAAGCCGAGTCTCTACTCAGACAGCGGCTATCGCAGCTAAACCTACTGCACCTCTCTATGATTATATGGGGAATGAATTTCTGCACCAAGAAAATCATTCGTCCAATTAGCATTGCTATTATAATTTACATCTCCGCCTATGTCCGTGTCAGTACGTACAATGGACTGTGTATGGGCCGGTCACAACCCTGTTGCCGGTAACCCTTTACTGCAATATTTAATAGCCGTATATTGATGTAGGGCGAGGATCATGCCAAGTGCCAACTCTCCAGCTACCCAGATTTCAAATTCTGGGGTTGCCCGCAGTTTCAGATTGCATAGATGCGCTGACTAATTTATACATCATTTTAAATACAGTTCCTGTATTTCGGACAAACTGTTGACGGAAAAAGACGTATGGTGTCTTTCCCTCTATTGTATAATACGGATAGTCCGCAATGGTAACTGGTTTATTGTAAGACGTTTGTGCGAAGGTTCCCTCCTATCCACTATGTATACCTGTTAAAGTTTATTTTTCAGCCTATGTTTGCACAATGCGTGTCTAGGTCCTTTTGAGTTTCAAAGTTGGGGGTGTCCCTTACTCATTGCGCACAACCGGCCACATACTGAAATTATCTTCCAGGCAATAACCTGGCCAAAAATATTTCACAGATGCTCTTTGGGACTGAGTGGTACCAATATTCCAGTCCACAGTCTGATACATCAAGTGCCTAATTCCATACTTTTCTTACTGTAACACATATGCAGTACCAAACTGGTCCATCCCTTCTGTCCTGCTTCCAGCTTTCTGTAAAGCAATCCATCCTTCAAAAAAAATTGTATTTCAGATGGGGAAGTTATGGCTTTTTGGCAAACTTGCCAAAGCAAGGTTTTATGTGCTATCTCTAGCTGGGGGCCCTTTTTCAATCTTTTTCGGATGCATATTCAGTGGTATTGCCATCCGCCTTCTTAGGGCTAGCACCTGGTCTGGAGTGATGCATTGATCACCGGTTTTCAATGGGTTCTTCCCTAGGAAGACATACATCCTTCCTATCACAGCGGGTAATTAGGAACATCAACCACACTGTTGCACTGAATAAACCTTCCACGTAGCGAGTCTTTTACATTGATCTTTGCAATGAGAAGTGTCCATGGTGCCCTTGTATCGCCACTTTGTCTGTGGGGTGTATTGATCAGGGTGCACAAGTAATGGGGATCACAACTGAGTCCTATTCCAATCCGGATCCATACGAACATTTCTATATTAGTGCCATACATAGTACTTCTTCACAGATGGCTAAGGGCATTGATGGAGATCTAACGAACTGAACTCGTCGGTTCTATCCCGTCCCCTTGTCCACTGTGATCATACTGCAGCGTGATATGGAGGGACTATCCTACCCATTCATTGTATTGTGGTAGTTGGATTTTTGCAAAATTTTGCACACTTATCTCATGTCTGTTGGGTTTATTTCTCTGTACTGAGGGTTCTTTTTCTATGATCAAATCTAGTCTTGTCAATTGTCTTGTTCGTAATCGGTGGTGTAGGATGTTGGTCCTATATTCAAATCCTCTGGTTTGGGTTTGCCCTTACACTTATTACCTGCTTCTTCCTTCGTCTTTATCTGCTAAGATCCTTAGCCGTCCGACCGTCAACGCAGACAGTGGCCATGCGCACTAAGTGGCGTCAGTAGGGCAACAACACAATGATTCCACTATTGCCTCGGTCGGCGGCCATTCCTATGTACAGTGCCTCAACTTGGTGTCATTCATTTTGGCATTCAGGCTCACAGTTTTCCGCCAGATTGTTTTTTAGACTTGCCTCTCTATTCGTTTTCCTTCAGGGGTCCAAAGCATAGCTGTTCTTATGATGGCATACAGTGTCTTTCTGAGGACCATGGCCCACCCGGCTCCAGGTCTGCAGCTATGATGGTGTGCATGACTCTTGCTTGCTCCGAGTAAGCAGATCTTGGTTGGTGATGGGTATTCGGACAAAAGATTCGAGTGATTTTTCTTAGTCATGTTGTATGAAAAGGAGGACAATTTCGAATTTCTTCTGTCCTCACCCCCCGTAACTCTCCAGAAACCGCCCCATAGGAGAAGCACCGAACTTACACAGCTCTGATATAACAATACTTAATTTTGTGCTAGTGCTGTATTGAGAGGGACTTCCCCGATGTTGTTATAGGCTAAAAAAAGTCTGTTCTTGCTTATTCATCTGATGTTGGTGTTTTGCCTGCCCGCCCGTCTGGGTTACTATGCATCTCGGAATTGCAGGTGTCTGTCCGTACACCGTTGCTGATTCCTTATTGGCTTTGGGCTCAGAGTTGTCACATTGCGGTCAAGACCTCTGACAACCTTACATTGATGATTCAAGCCCTGCTGGTAAATTATTACGTCAATCTGTTTTTTCAGGGAGGTCGTTCGATGTGAATGTGCTGTCGTGCAATGTCTAAGCTAATCCAGAATTCCACATGTAGAAAATGTTGTCCCATTTATTCTCTTGGATGCCCTCTGTTGTCAATGGGCGCCTCACCCAACTCTGACTGTTAAAAATGAGTGGATGATAAGGGGCATCCACTGTGTATCCTGTCTGCACCTCAAAGGTTACGGTTGCTTGCAAATACACGTAAAGTTTGCATAGAGGCTTTTTATGATTGCCTCTGCAGCTAGGAATTCCTAAGCCCTCGTATTTTCATAAAAAACTAGTCCTCATACTGCTGTCCATAAAGCTTTCAAAAACACCGAACATTAATGTACAGCTGTCTTTGCCATTCTGAGCATCTTGACTCTATACTGACTAAGCGTGACTTATAAGATCTACCCATTACTGTTCTTTTCATCCTGCTTGTTTTTCCTCGGTTTGTCTCTATGCTTATAAATTTTGTCTCATTATCCTGCTAGTGTTTTGCTGGGAATTCGAGAAGAGTGATTATCTCACTAATAGCAGTCTGCATTATCTCCTTCTTGGGCAATCTTGACAATATCTTTTTTCCCTAAGTTGGTGTTGTCCCGTTATCCAGCCTTGAGCCAATAGGGTACATAGTATGCTGCTAGCTCAGGGTCTGTCTTAAATGCTCTGCAATTAAGTTATCATGCCAGGGCATTTGTCTTTAACCCTTGATTGATGTGATGATTATTCTTTTGTGGAATTGACATGTATTCACTCTAGGCTCGATTTCCTGGCCATCACGCCTGGTGGCGTCTTGTAGGGCAACAACAAATTGATTCCACTTTGCTCGGTCGGCGGCCATCCTTCGTACAGTGCCTCAACTCTGGTTCATTCTTTGCATCTCAGCCTCCACAGTCCTCCGCCAGGTTGTTTTTGGTCGGCCTCTCTTTCGTTTTCCTCAGGGGTCCAAAGCATAGCTGTTCTTGTGATGGCATCGGGGTCTCTTCTGAGGACATGGCCAACCCAGCTCCAGCGTCTGCCAGCTATGATGGTGTGCATGTCCTCTTGCTTGCTCCGAGTAAGCAGATCTTGGTTGGTGATGGTATTCGGACAAAAGATTCGGTGAATTTTTCTTAGTCATGTTGTATGAAAAGAGGACAATTTCGACATTTCCTTCTCTGTAACTCTCCAGCATTCCGCACCATAGAGAAGCACAGAAAGTACACAGCTCTGATATAATCTTAATTTTGTGCTTGTGCTGTATTGAGAGGACTTCCAGATGTTGTTTAGGCTAAAAAAGTCTGTTCTTGCCTTATTCATTCTGATGTTGGTGTCTTTGCCTGCCCCGCCGTCTGGTGTTACTATGCATCCTAGGTATATGAAGGTGTCTGTCCGTACCAGTTGCTGATTCCTTATTGATATGGGCTCAGAGTTGCTCACATTGAGCGTCATGACCTCTGACTTCCTTAAATTGATGTTCAAGCCCACCTGCTGGCTAAACTTATTAAGTCTATCTGTTTTTTTCGTGGATGTGTTGATGTGAATGTGCTAGTAGTGCAATGTCATCTGCATATTCCAGATCTTCCAATGTAGAAAATGTAGTCCATCTTATTCCTCTTGGACTGCCCTCTGTTGTCTGGCGCATCACCCAATCTATGACTGTTAAAAATAGAGTGGTTGATAAGGGGCATCCCTGTCGTACTCCTGTCTGCACCTCAAAGGTTAGGTTGCTCTGCCCAACACTACACGTAAAGTTGGCATAGAGGCTTTTTATGATTGACACTATGCAGCTTGGAATTCCATAAGCCCTCAGTATTTTCCATAACCTGTCTCTATGTATGCTGTCAAAAGCCTTTTTCAAAATCAACGAAATTAATGTACAGCTGTCTTTGCCATTCTGAGCATTGCTCTATAATGTTCCTAAGAGTGAATATATGATCTACACATCTTCTGTTCTTTCTAAATCCTGCTTGTTCTTTCCTCGGTTTGTCCTCTACTGCTTTTGAAATTCTCTGTATAATTATCCTGCCTAGTGTTTTGCTGGGAACTGAGAGAAGAGTGATTTCTCTCCAATTATTGCAGTCTGCATTATCTCCCTTCTTGGGCAATTTGACAATTATTCCTTTGTTCCCCTCTGATGGTGTTGTCCCCGTTTTCCAGACTTGTGCAAATAGGGGTTCTAATAGTTCTGCTGCTAGCTCAGGGTCTGTCTTAAATAGCTCTGCATTTAAGTTATCATGGCCAGGAGCTTTTCCGTTCTTTAACCCTTTGATTGCTGTGATGATTTCTTCTTTTCGTGGAATGACTGTATTCACATCTAGATCGTTTTCAGCCTCAGGAACATTTCAATTGTGTCTCTGGTGGTTCCTTGTTCAGAGTTTCCCTGAAGTGCTCTGCCCATCTTGTTTCCTGTCCCTCTGCTGTCGTGATTAGATTTCCTTGCTTATCTTTTACTAATGTAATATTGTTTGCACCTCGTTTTCCTCTGATGAATTTAGTTATTTTGTATACTGTGCTTTTTTCATTTCTCAGTGCTGCCTCTTCTGCCTGTCTTGCAAGATCGTCTAGGAAATTCCTTTTGTTGACTCGGGTTTGGCGTTTAACTTCCTTGTCCAGCTGACTGTACTGTTCGCTATATAGTTGCTTTAACCTGGGGGACTTCGCTTCTGTTTTCTTTCTTTTCATTTCCTTTCTCAGTGTTATGGTGTTTTAATGTTTCTGGTGTTATCCAGTCTTGCTTCTTCCTTTCCTGGAATCCCAAGCATGATTTGCTGCTTTCCTTATATATTGTTGAAATGTTCAATTTCTGGTCTATATCATCAGTCAATGTCTTTTCCTGACTTTTGGCAAATTGATATCGTTTCTTTTTGTCAGCCGCAAAAGCTTTTCTGGTAAGGGGGTCCTTCAATTTGCTGATGTCAAACCTTTTCTGTGTAGCTTCTTCCTAATTCCTGCTATTTCTTTCTGAGCTGCCTGATATCTTTCAGCAATTATTAAAATCTCCCCCAACCTCTCTGCACCTTGTTCCATAAGAAATTTTCTCATGTCTGGAGGCATAGACTCTCTCACTTGTTCCATCATGACCATTTCTTTTAGGTCTTGACATTTGCCCGTAGCAGTCCACTTCTCCGAATAGGTTTCTAATCTGGCAGAGAATTGGTGGTAGGTGCCTCCAGAAAGTAGCTTGGCAGTTCTGAATTTCTTCCTAAAAAATTCTGAGTTATTTTCTTATCGAACCAGCAATGCCTGATTCAAAATTTCATAACCTTCCTGGTCTTCTTTTCTCAATTTTGCGAAAACTTCATAAGAGACTCCTCTCAGGCCTCGTGATAACGGAAGTCTCCATTTATCCTTCTCTAAGCCAAAGTTAGTAGCTAATCTCTCATATCTGCTTAGATAGGCCTCAGTGTCATTCTCTTTATCCACAAATGGGTCCAAGTGAAAGTTCATGCCTCCATTTGAGGCACCTTGACTTGCACTAATGTCAGAGGTAGTTGGGCTACTTCCATTTCCTGTAGCATGTCCTTGATGTTCAAGCTCTTTCAATCTTAACTCATGTTCCCTTTGCAACCTCTTTTCTTCTCTATCAGGCCCCTTTCAGCAACCTGTCTTTATTCCTAAGCCTCTCCTTCAGCAGCCTGCCTTTTTTCCTCCCCTCTCTTTGCAACCTCTTTTCCTCTTTCTCGGCCTCTATTTGCAATTTCTTAGCATCAGCCTCTATTTGCAGTCTCTTAGCATCAGCCTCTATTTGATGTTTCCTTTCTGTTTCCAACTTCTTATCTTCCCTTTCTATAAATTTGTCACATTCAGTAGTGACATATTTAATAAGTTCCTCCCCACTTAACCCAAACTTCTTTACCGACTGCACTGTACCAGATCTAAACTTTGCCAAGTCTGCCATACTCAATAATATTGTCTTTCACACACTCAACCTCTCTTATAGACCAAAATACTAATTAATACAAATCTAATTAATTAAAAGACCACTGTCAGTGTATCCAGTCACCACAATTTTCTGTTTTACTCAATTGTACTTCAAAGTGCCTGATGTAGTTTTAATTTTACCAAAATTTATTTGTTCATTATTAAATTTTACTCCTACTGCTAACTCAGAGGACGTAAGTAATACTATAAGACTAAATGTCTCAAAGAACAGACTCCAGGTAGTAAATGGCATCCCGGACGAGCCCCCAGTGTCGCGAGAGGGGAAGATGTTATAGAGATAAAAGATATCCTGGAAAAAAGTTGTATCAGATGATACCAGGATAGTGCCAGATAAGAGACTGGTCTTATAAGAAATACCCCCTTTTCTGAAAAGAATAAGGCTGTATCGACATCAAAGGTAGGATCAAGCTGTATAAGTTTCCAGGTGTAAAGATATTCTATGTTCCTGAATCCCTATCTACTCTCTTTCAAGATCCTCCTATGATTACATTATTATTATTGTTATTATTGGTTCTGCTAGGGAATTACAAAATTATTTACCAACAAGAACACGAACTCAACTTTAGTAAGTAAGTAAGTCGACTGATAAATATTTACAGTTTATTTAGCCTATACCGTTTCTCTTTTCAGTTAGGAAAGCTTGAAATGAAATCAAATTTATTTACAACATAAAATCAATAAGCATTGAAAATAATTGAAATTCTCAAAAGTCATTCCACTTGTTGAAGGTGATCCTTTTGGTAATTAACTCCTTTGGAATAACATTTATATAATACTTAACAAGTTTATGTCACTATTACTTGAATGTGAAGCTAGTAATTGGTATATTTAGGTCCACACTTTAATCATACACTGTGTTGTTAATTAGAATCTTCAATGTTAATACAGGGATACAATCTGGATATGCTGACTAGTAGCTTTGTTTTGCCACTTGTCTGTTGTTTCGAGATCGGTCACATTCCTGCCATTGACAGACAAGTATTATACATTTTTCCAGGCAGTGGAAGATGGGTATCTGGCTCTGTTAACAACATGGGCGCTTGCATCACAGGATCCAGCAGAGGTAGACGACTCTGTAACGTTTTTGAAATTTTCAGGATAGAACGCGGAACAAAATAAATGTAACCCCTATATGGTCCATCACTATCCCATTATCACACAAGATGGGGATGATAGACAGTGTGAGACAGTGTGCTATCAACTGCACAGGACAATATATACCAATATTACCCACATCCAGTTCACCGTGACTACACTTTCCCTCTAAATCCTTAGTTAGATCCATTTGTCCATGATCCGCCTCCATACACTGATTAGGATTAGCATGAAACACTAAGTACTGATTTAAACAATGCAGTAAAACAATCGCCTTCATCCTTCCTTCTGTTCCTGGTGAGTGTGTCATTCCATCAAGAAATAATTCGTGAAATGCTTTGCTAAACCCACAGACTGACTTTCGCCATCATTCTAAATTATTTTGAACATTTCACAAGTCTGTAAGTTTGCCAGCAACACACCGTATTTGTCTAACACATTCTACACACTTCCAAGCGCACAAATGAATAAATTCTTTAAACTATATATATATATATATATATATATATATATATATATATATATATATATATATATATATATATATATATATATATATATATATATATATATATATATATTCTTTCTTACCCTCTGGCATACACAGACGAGCTGTCAATGGTTGTAATTATCTGCTCTCAGATGCAAATGGCAAAGGCAAAATCACTGTCCACTAACTCTTTTTGCGCTCACTGTGTTTTTCAAAATATGAATGGCCTGATTTCGTTAGCCTACACGTTCTATATATAGTGTGACCTCGGACGTCAGAGAGGGGTTTTCCTGTTCGCTAGCCTTTGCGTCCGAAATGTATGCAAAATATGTCTAACTGTACAAACTAGGAAAATTATGAATTCAAATATCATCGTTATTAATGGAGTGATTTCCTTCATCTAAAGCTTAAAACATGCCCTGTATTATTCTACAACTTTCTAGCTGAAAATCTTTTACTTTGTTAAGTGCATTTATGTCTATGCGTACTTTAAACAGTCAAATTATGGATTAACCTAACTCTTTGATGCCTTCAACCAAAGATTTCTCTCTTATTATACAACCTTATCGTCGAAATTTTTACACCTACCTCTAAAGAAATATGTCTAGTATCGTATTAGTGACCTCTTCCCAGTGGTACTTCTGTCCTAAGTTTGCATTTAAATGGCATCCTCCACTAGTCTTCGCAGATTCTGCTTCCATTTTTGCATGTACAATGCTTTAGAAAACAAGCCAGGAAGGTACGTTCTGATTGGTCAATGTATCAAGCAGTTCTTACAATGTATGGCGCGCGGGTTGGTTAGAGTTACTTAGAATGCTGTAGTGGGAATCAGACATTTCACGACACATGGTTCAGACAATAAACTTTAAAGTGAGTGAACTTACTTCATGCAAGACACGTTGAGTGAATTAACTTTCTTAATAGACGAATACAATGCTGGCGCACCTGACGTATTATCGCGTAGACTATGGTGTAAGAGATAGGATGTTAGGACAGCTCACAGAATGACATATTCGGGTAATTACCACCAGTAATCCTCATATTGGCTTGAAGAGTAGGAATTCAGATACAGAATTATCGAGAGCACCAGCACAGTGACTCCGCTATAAAGAAATGTAAAACAGTGGTGGTTCTGGAGTGCAGACAACAGAAGAAATGGGTAGCAAATTTCTCACAAAGTGGAAGATGAATGCTCAAAAGATAATTATACAGCGAGGGTGTTAAGTACCCACGCGACTATTCCTCTATGTCCTACCTTTAACAAGTATTATTATTATTTTTTATTAGCTCGTATTATTACCTTGCCACATCCGCTGGGTTGTGTTCATTCAATCACGACAGGAAAATAAAAATGTCAATAGTCACTCAAAGAATTAAAACTTAAGCTGTTACTTAGCTGCTGCTCCGTGTAGTGATGATTAGCAGTCGTAGTGGATAGTCTGTTTGTTGTACTTGGCGTATCTGCATGTCATCAAGTGCATATGGAGATTATAAAGTGTTTTTCTTGGATGACAGACATACGATCTGGCCCAGCTTTTAATTCAGCCACCGTTAACTGTTTTTTTTCTCTTGTTGCAGCCCCTCCACCCCCCCCCTCAAACACACACACATACACACATGACTGAAAATGAAAAGATGCACCGGCGTTACCATACGAGCACTTCATTTATTAATTATCTGGCCACATTTCGCCCCCCCCACCCCCCCACCCCAGATCCCAGACCTCCTGACCTGTTCTACATGGCTAACATAATCACACTTTGGGCCAGTGACAACTGGTATGAACTAAAAAAAATCTGCTAGTGTTAGTCTTTTTTTTATTCAAACATCCATCAGGTCATTTGTTGCATAAAACTTGATGAAATATCATACAAGGCCTTCAGCATAAAAGGTGCAAAAACCGTTTAATGACATAATAGGCTGGCCATATTGCCATTCCCAATGTCTAGAGATGATGATGGATATCTGTTTTCATATACATGAAGTACAGTAAGCCTTCTGCAGAGATTACATTTATCATTTGTAACAAAGTGTTCTATCGACATTTTCGACTTTTACTTTTTCATCATCGTTCTTATTTTATATGTCTCCCAATTATGCTCTTTCATCATTTTAACAAGTAATCTTTCCAAATCACGGGTTTTTTTTTTTACTTAAGTATAACTTTAATCACACCTTTGCTATTTCCCAACCTTACTATTTTGTTTTATAACACACCTGGCTCGCTAGACACTTTATTGTTCGGTGCGGTAGACAGTCACATTGGCAATTGAAAGAATTCGGTTGAGGGCGCTATATCCTCTGTTTAAACAAAGCAAGTGCTACTACACGTGGACATAATAGCAGGCCAGCCACGAGCAGTCGACAACAAATGACTCACGATGGCACAGGAATGTTCATTACCAGATGGTAGACTGTTTTAGAGCGGAATAGAGACTTAGCTGTTGTCTAAATGGCGGGACAATGAAAGACGTATTAAAGGATAAAGGAAGCCGCCCGCCCGCCAGGCAAAAATATAATGAAAGACGACGACGGTAACAGAGGACTTTGTGACCAGAGGCGGATATTTTCTTTGAAGTCAGTACTGTTTTACCAACACACGTGGAGAATAGTGGATTACTTTCCAGGGCCTACCCTGTTCACAGAATGTTCCATTATTGAATTTTTATTTCATTCCAATGGAATTTTTTTGTTTAAATGCTTTGGTGTAGATAAATGCCAAGAATTCTTCTTCTTGGTATCGCCTGAAAAAAAGCAAGAAACTCGGCAGTCCTAAATAATAACAACAAGAAGAAGTAAGTTTGCTTTACTCGTGTTTTAATTCAAAACTATACACAGACTGTCCCATATAGATCACGGGGGTTTCTGACAAGAAAAAGAAAGAACAAGCTTAATATTCCTATCAGGTATGTTGTAACAAGTGATTAACTCTTTATCTCGGGCTGTTTTTAAGTCTTACCCAAACATTAAAATAAATGCCGACGATTTAATATTTTTGTTTGAAAGATAATGTAAACTTTATTATACTATATAATTCTCTAAAAGTGTCCTGTCCTGTTCTGTACCACGATATTTTTCCTTGCACTCTAGAAATTGTATTAAAGTCGTGCGCTTTTAGCCTTTGCACAAACTACACGACACTTAATAAAGCGCGCATCTTTTTTCCCACCAAAGTTGCAGTTGTAGATTAAATAATAAATAGAAAATACATTGTAAAGTGTCAAACATGTACACCATAGTTTATTGTTATTATTTCTAATTTGTTGCGACATTATTTACCTTCCATATAATATAAATTACGTCCCTGAAAAAAATCTTGCATTAACCTGTAATGAAATGAGCAAAGAAGAAATAGCGCCGTGTGTAAAACATGTAACAGAAAGAGCATACTATAATTAAAAACCCGTCAATTTTTACGGGCTTCTTACTAGTTAAACACATTTATTGTTATGATAAAAAACATACTATATCTTAATGTTACGTTATATCATTCGTGGGAGGACGGACTTGTGGGCTTCACTTACTTGCTTTAGTTTGTGGTATTGCATCTTTTTCTGTTTCCTTTATTCTAAATAACAAAACTTTTATTTGAAGCTGCAACAGAAGATCACCTGGCTATGTTCTGGAGTCACAGAAATGTCCAGCACACCAGTGAAGATTTGAAGAAAAAAAAAATAAAAATAAATAAACAAGCACAGGAGATTATATTGTGTCAGATAATGTCTTATGTTGTGTGCAATGTGTAGAAATGTCCGCAGTGTGTTATCTACTAAACTACTAACACGGATTTAGCTGCAACCGATTTTTTAAAACAATATTCACACTGGAATTATTTATAGTGCAGACTAGGGTTTCTCAACAGGGATTCCACGGAACCCTAGGGTTCCACGAGAGGTCACAAGGGGTTCCGCGAGAGATGGTGATTGAAGTAGTTTTGTTTACACGCTTTTATTTAACTTCACTTGTATGTAACTGTTAAAATCAGTTTGGTTTTAAGCTAGGGGATGTAAACATTTATATTCTTGCATGTCAGGTCAGATTTAGTTGTTATCTCCCTTGACTTTCCATTTGTTCGTTTAAGATTCTCTGTTCGAGATTTCTCGCGAACATTGGCGAGATCTTTCTAGAAAGTTCTCGTCTGAGTTTAACTCACGCCTCGCGGTTATCCGCGCATGCGTGATTGCTTGAGAGGGTCCGAGAGACGGGATCCCGTGTCAGCCGTGCCTGGGCGTTTGGCCGAGAAGGTGATCAGCGATGTTTTTTTGCTGACTGTGTGTACGGGGGAAATAGTTTTGTGTTATAGAAATGTTGAAGATTCCCCGATATATTTCTGAAAGCCAAGGATTGGTGGCTGATATTTATGTTACTTATTTCTGATGCTGTCAGTGAAGGTAAAAGTACATTTTATATATTTTGAAGCCCGGCACTTATGCGGCTTATTTTGCCAGAGATTTACATGACTTGTTTCGTCAAAGGAGATACAGAGAACATTATATATTTTGAAGCCCAGCACTTATGCGGCTTATTTTGCCAGAGATTTACATGACTTGTTTAGTCAGAGGAGATACAGAGAACATTATATATTTTGAAGCCCGGCACTTATGCGGCTTATTTTGCCAGAGATTTACATGACTTGTTTAGTCAGAGGTATTGATTATGTCCTTGTTTCTGTGGAGTTAATAAATCGTGAACAATCGTACCATAGTCGTTATCCAACAATTTCCTGAATATTACATGTGTTTTGGGGGTGTGTGATCCCTGCTGTCTTACTACATGCATTCGCTCATCAACATTTGTCACCTGACACCCCTATCGCAACTATATAGACTAGAGATGGCTACTGTGTGTATGTGTCGAAACAATGCTTCGAAAAAGCATCGAGTCCGAAAGATCCGACACACAGACTGCTTGTTGTTTCGACACAGTTTCAGTTCCTGTCTGCCTCGCTGTTTTGCAGAGACACACTTTCTCACTGTCTCACCTTCCGTGGGCCTTTGTAAAATTTGAATCAGCCGTTCGGAACATTAGTATGGAATATCAAACATGTCATATTTTTCAGGGATGTGTTATGATGACTTGATTTTACAAGTGAAATTATTTTTGCTGAGAAGTTATAGACACTGGAAATTGTGTCAGTGCTGCAGTTGTCAATGTTTTAGGCACTATGTTAAAGTTGAAAGTGTCCGTGTGTTCGTATAAATGTAATGGACACTTTATTAGCTCTGCTGATATCTGTATACTCGGTGTGGATTTGAATCATTGTCTACTAAAACTAGCTTACTCTAGTTTGATATCATTTGTTATTATTACTGTTATTATTATTGTTGTTTTTTATTATTTTCACATTTACTGCAGCTATCATCATATCTCCGTTTTATTTCATCATAATGAAGACTTGTGTAAAAATATTGAATTGTGGTCACACGAAATGCCATAGATTTTCACACACGACAGTAGCGCGCAAGTAAAAACAGTTCATGTATAGTAATGTATACTGTCTATTAGAGACTTCTTTCTCCCCGATACGGGCAATAGTGCCGTTGTGCCGTTGTGTCGACACACTGTTTCGACACAGTTTAAATCACTGAGCCGACAGTCTCGAAACAGCGGAGTGTGTCGATTTGCCCACCTCTAATATAGACACAATTACACCTTCTACAGTGGTTGGCCAGCTCGATGGGGCTAATATCAGCGATATTTTCAAGTTCAACTGTAGTGGCTTTTATTAGCTGAAAGTACCCGGCGTTGCCCGGAAGCCTCTCGAACTTACAACAGTGGAATCCAGTCCTTGTTTCCTGTGCAGAAATCCAACAAAATTTACAGTGTTATCAGTACAGAGTTTTGTGCACAGTTTGTTCAAATCAAGTGCAGTGGTGGCGGTCCAGATTTTCTGCTAGCAAGTTCAACATGTCGGGAATCTGAGTAATGGAAGATGCCTGTACCGTGAGTCATAGAGTTGCAGTATCCCTTCAGCGTTGGATCCTCTTGTCACTGAACTGTGTTTTCTATGAACTTCATTGCTGCTGTTCTGGAGGCCAGGATATTTTTCAACAGTTAAAGATAAGTGGCCATTTGTTGTTGTAATCTGTGCCTCTGTGTTGGTAATTAGACCTTCCTCAGAACCATATGAGATCTTTGTGTTCTATGTTTAGGTCGTGGTGTTTTATGTTATATGTTTCTCATTTTCGCGGGCAGGTTGGGTGGAGACTTGCAGTAGGATACATCCCACTTAACCGAGGGCCTACTGTAAGCGTTCTTTAGGGACTCTATTGCGAATTTCCCGCAGTGGAAACCTCCAGCAAACATTTTTGCTGCGTATTATAGTCCACTGTGTTTGGTTATTTGTGATATATTTGTTTAGTTGTGCCGAGATGTCTCATTGTCGTTTTGTTATATTTTCTCTGTTCTTCAGTTTTGATTAATTTGTTTGTATTTGTCTACCTCCCCTTTCTATCGTTTATTTCTTTACAACTTTTTGTTTACACACTGTGTTGTCATTGTCTCATTGTTCTATTCACAGCTGTCGTTGCAAGTTTTGCAATACTTTTTACTTTATTTCTACTTTTTTCTTAATTGATTCCTGCGAACGTTGTCGTTTGTCCTTGATATTTTGTTTTTGTCTTTCTAGTTGATATTATTCATTGTTGTGAATATGGGTAATGCTCAAAATGAGACAAACAATCAAACAACTTCTAATAAGGCAAATACTAAATCATATGATATTAAATTGCCAGTTTTCAACTCTGACTGTGACGATATTTCGTTCTATCTAAATAGATTTGAACTCTCATGCGAATCTCATAAGGTAGATAAATCGCAATATTGTGAACAACTTAGGAAGTAATTTAAGGGTGAAGCTTTGAAGACTATAAGTATGTTAGAAGGTCCTGACGCAAATAACTATGATGTGGTAAGAGCTGCCTTATTAAAAAAATACTAACTGGATGAAGAAAGTTATCGCCTACGCTTTAAGTCTCTATTGCCGGAGACAGGGAAAGATTTTTCAGATTTTATATCTGATACGAGGGACGGTCAAAAAGTAATGCCTCCTATTTTTTATGTATGTAAATACTGCATCGGTGTGCATTTTGTAAATTTGGCAGGATTCCTCAAACACTCTTCTGCACTGTATAGCATTACCAACCTGTTTCAGTAACAGGTGGCTCCTTTGTAACAGTTTAAAAATGGCTGCCAAAGACGTTCGGTTAAAACAACGTTATGTCATAGAATTCGTCAATGCTGAAGGTGAGACCCCAATTCGCATCCACGAACGTTTGAAGAATGTTTATGGAGATTCAACAGTGGATGTTAGCACTGTCCGACGTTGGGTACATCGTTGTGACAAAGCTGAAGTAGGTCAATCCTCAATGGCTGACGCAAAGTGGACTGGCCGTCCGTCTACCACAGTGACTCCACACAACATTCATCGAGTTGATGGCATCATTCGTGGTGACCGTCGGGAAACACGGTATGAAATTTCTTCCATGATATCCATTAGTAAAGGCAGTGTCCAGAACATCATTAAAGACCTGGGTTATTCAAAAGTTTGTGCACGGTGGGTACCCAAAATGTTGACAGACAGACATAAAGAAACAAGGAAAACTATAGCTATCAACCTCCTGCACCGTTACGAAACTGAAGGAGAAGAGTTTTTATCGAATATTGTGACAGGTGATGAGACTTGGGTTCATTTTTTTTAACCAGAATCCAAGAGGCAGTCAATGGAATGGCATCACACAACATCGCCGCCAAGAAAGAAGTTCAAAAATTCACCATCTGAAGGGAAAGTTATGGCCTCTGTGTTTTGGGATGAGAAGGGTGTGATTCTTCTCGACTTCTTGGAACAGGGAAACACGGTTGTGGTAAAGTGGGATGTTATAAATAATTATAGGGGACTTAGTGTACTGACTGAGATCAGCTGTGAAGGTATCTGTATCTAATAAGTGTGGTGTATTACAGATGACCTTACTTGCTACCACATGTATACCTCAGTCAGAATTATTCTGGAATATTGTGATGACTACGTTAAATGTCTAGGGTTATGAAAATGATGAAGTGTAAGTCACAACAACAACAGACAGATAAACAATTTAATTTATTCCACAACACTTTACAACACTGTGACACTCACACACATATAACACTCTATAAGACTATCTTAAATGAGTCAAGTGTAAAGTTTCAAATATATATGTAATAATTCTTTTCAATAATGGATATCCTGAGACCACGGTACCTGAAACAAGAAAGTTGTACCTCCTACTTCATAACTAATTTATAATCTATTTTCACACTGAACACAATACATAACAAACACTGAGTTCAGAGCGGTAGGCCAACTGCTAGCTTCATCTGAAACAATTTACACCAGTATACTCCTCCCTAATGGTTACTACGCCTCTGCAATTCCAGTATTATTTCTTTCTAGTCAATAAGATAGGTGTCAGTGTACTGTTTGGCAATTCCATGCAGTTTTACTTTTCTCCGACACGTCCTGTTCAGGTTGGAGCACTATCTAGGCCTTGCCTCATGTTTGCTACTGAACCACACACATATACAGACATAAATTATCAATTTTCATTCAATTTTCATTAAAAAGATATCAAATATGTCAAGCTTACCACAATTCATGGAAATAATACACAAATACGTTGACTGGCGATGAATAATGGCACAAATTCCGATCTGCCTCTGTCCCAGACTTTTATTTAGAAAAATATGGTCTGGATCTCAACGCACTGTTTCTTAGTAAGTTTATTTTAAAATGTGGCACTGAACTGACGCTCCTAATTGACTATATTGGCGGGTCTAACCAATCGGGCCATGTTTACACAGCTTTTCAAAAAATTTTACCCTTCTCACGTTTCCCCTAACAACCAAAATTAGTAGTTGTAGTCCGACTAATCGTGTTTAGCCTTACATTTACTTCTATCCAATCAAATAGGATTTTACATGGTAGCCCATTTCCCGTAAAATAGTGGTTTCAAAACATGCCACTGTGCGATTATTATTTGGTGTTGTCTGACACCCTCACTATTTTCTTTTGGCTATAATTTGTTAATTCCTAGACTATTTGCGTAACACTTAACATATTCTTTGTCAGCAAGTCCTAAGAAACCCAAATATATAAATTTAATGGGGCTAAGGGGCTGCGTTCAAAATATGCATTTTCTTCTAGGATAGTCGTGTATTTTTATTTTTATTTTATTTTTATCGATTTAGAACCGCCACCTGTCCTGCCTTTTCGACTGTTCTGTTATACTAATGTCAGGATTTCAGACATAAAACAGTAGAATGTCATGTTTCCCAATAAGCATTTTACAGGTTTTTAAACCTAACTCTCGTAGTTGTAGTGTTTTTTATCACTGTCTATTTGAAAAAAGTTAGTGCTTCTGGTCTTACGCTTGGGGTGGCATTAATTATATATCGCGAGACGCGTGTTAGTGTTGCATGCGTTCCTGCTTTCAGCCCTCACTCTCTCTATCCTAATTCCATCTGTCCTTCCGTTTATGTTAACGTAGTGTATAAAATGAAATTAATGGAAGTATTAATTTAGGTCATTACGCAGTGTGCCTAGCTCAAGGTTTTCTTAGAAATACAGTACACGTTTTATTGTAGAAAGCGTGTAGTGATGCAGTAGGCTTTACTATCAACGTGAAACGTTACAATTTGCAGACGAAGTAGAAAACAAGGGGGATTTTTGTACGCCATTGTGACAGCACTGTCCTTTTACCATTTCTCTTTCCTTTTATTGAATTTATGTGTTAGGTTTTACATTTACCTTTTAATTTATATATGTGGATTTAGAATGTTTCACGACAAATTCTCCCCTCTTAAAACAGACGTCATATGTCAGTCTATAATTCTATATACACATAGAGAAATTTATTATTATTTCTGGGGCTTACGGTGATTCTCATCACACGGATGGCGGCTTAAAAAATCCGCATCACCGGTTCGCTAATTTTATTTTTATCATGGATTAATGCAGGTGGGTCAATTCAAAGTAGGCACGACTCAAGAAATCTGCCCCAGACCTCTGCAATTCAAGAATCCATTTCAGATATGTTACTGTACAGCTGCAAGTGTTACGGCTTGTCTTACTACTGCTTAGCAATCAATATTCACCATTTTTTTTTCTCTGAGTCTGCTCAACGACATGTCCAGAGAAGATTAGATGTTCCTCAAATTGTACGTTATGAGGAGTTGATCTATATGGTGATATCTGAGTTGTGGAGTGGATCCAATAATTTTCTCATCATTCTAGAGAAGACACTAGGCGCATTCTTCAATCCAAATGGCAATCTGTTAAACTCATAGTGTCCCTCTGAGGTACTAAAAGCTAGGTATGGTCTAACCTCAGGCTTTACTGGAATCTGATAGTATCCTTTACTCAGATCCACTTTTGAGAAATATTTAGCTTTATTTAGCCTGGCAAACAACTGATTTGCATCCGGCAATGGATCCACCTGTCCTTCTGTAATAGCATTCAGTCTCCTGTAATCTATACAGAGTCTATGTTCTCCAGAGGGTTTCCTTAAGAGCACAACACTGGAACTATACGAAGATTCACTGTGTGAAATAATTCCTTCCTTCAACAAATAGTCTATCTCTTCCTTCAAAGCTTTCTCCTTAGCAAAAGTAATCGAATAGGGTTTCATACAGACAGGTGTGGGGTCTATCAGTTTCATATCATATTCCAATAAGTTTGTATGCCCCGGTCGGTCTGTTAACACCTCTGTATGATTATCTAGAACCTGTTGCACTCTCTCTTTCTGATTTTTCGTTAAATGTGTACTGATTTTCACCTGTGCCGCTGTCTCACAGGGGTGTAATGGATATTCAAATGATGAAAGTGGTTCCTTTTTCATCTCCATGGCAATGGACAAGGTCAACAAGTATGTCTCTTCCTGATTTTCTCTTTCCAAATATTTCTTCAGGAGATTCACATAATAAATTTTTTCTTTCCCCTTCTTATCTATCTTATAATTGGTTCTAGACACCTTCTCTAGAACTTTATATGGACCTTGCCATCCAATTTGTAACTTATTCTGACTCCCGGGTAGAAGAAGCAGTACCTTCTCTCCCACAGCCAAATCTCTGTCTTTCGCCTTCCTGTTATAATAGGCAGCATGTTTCTTCCTGGCTTGTTTCAAATTTTCATTGGCAAGTTTCCAGCCAGTTTCTAAACGAGTGGTCAGCTCATTCACATATTGGTATGAAGATGTAATGTTTTCCTCTGCCTTTTCATCAGTCCACGTTCTTAACAAAGCTACATATGGACCTTTAATTTTGTGGACCTATTTGTCCATGCACCGGTATGGTCTCTTCCACTCGAAGCTCTATAGTGATGATTTTTCTTCCCCGAATTATCATGCACAAAACGACCGCTACCAATTCTTTTCTTGGGGCTTTCTCCCCACTTAGAATTCTTGATGAGAGATTTCCTCTCTTCATCCTCTTCCTCCAGTGTACATAAGTCCGATTGAGGGATTTTCGGCTTATCCTGGGGTAAGACATCTTTTTGCACTCGCTGCATAGTGGCCATTGTAAAACAGTTAATTGAATCTTGTCCGTGAAAAGGGGCTTCCCATTCCATTTGGTCCACTTTATTATTCTTTCTATTGTCAGGCCTACGTTTGCCCCGTGGCGTGTCCAGGTCCTGATCAATGTTCCCACTTGTGGATGTTCCCTCATGTGCGATGCTACACCTTTCTACAAAATTCTCAATGTTCCACCTTGCCTTGGGCCAATAATAATTGTGAGCCACCTTTTGGATGATGGTACCAATTTTCTCATGGTCCCCATCTTGTTTCACATGTAGGCTCCTTATTAATTCTGCCCTATATGTCTTTGGAAGAACCAACTGTCCGTGACCATTGGATCTAGTTCCGGCCTTCCTGTAAATCAACTTGTTTTTCATGTAAAAATCTCCCTTGCCTGGAGTTGTATGACAAGTTGACAATTTCCTGAAACAAGGCTTGAGGTCTTATCCCCAGCCTGTGCCTTCCTCATCTCTTCTGGAGTGGTATCTATCAGAATATCCTCCTCCTTTCTTGAGGTCGACCTGACCTGAAGGGTGGCCATAGCTATAGGGTTCCTTCTGCAACGGTCAGTGTCATGATTGTTCATCTTACAATTTTTACACCATCTCTTTCCTTGGTTGAAAGATTTTCTTTCATCATATTTCCTTTCATCGAATTGTGGGGTTTTATTTTTATTGTCATAGCGTGGCCTATCAAACTGGTGCTTACCTTTGTTTTGATCTCTAGGATCAAATTTATTAAAGTTCTGTGGTGCCTTAAAATTATCTACCTGTTTCTTTTTATTACCTGATACCTCTGCCTGAGCTGCTTGATACCTTTCTGCAACATTTAGTAGCTCACCCAGTCTCTCTGCACCTTGTTCCATGAGAAACTTTCTCAGGTCTGGAGCCATGGACTCTCTTAATTGTTCTATAAGGACCATTTCCTTAAGATCTTGGGTTTTCCCCAGAGAAGTCCATTTCTCCAAGTATGTCTCTAACCGTGCAGAGAACTGGTGATAGGTTTCACCTGACAGTAGTTTAGCATTCCTAAATTTTTTCCTATAAAATTCTGCGTTCTTTTCATATCTTAACAAAAGAGCCTGCTTTAGCATGTCATAATTTTCTTGATCACCTCTGCTCATTTTGGCAAAAACTTCATAAGCTGCCCCACGAAGCCCTTGAGATAACTTTAAGCTCCACCTTTCTCTCTCTAACCCATACGTGGTAGCTAATAGTTCATATCTATTTAGATAGCTCTCAATATCATCGTCTTTCTCAACAAAATGATCTAAATGAAAATTCATAGCTGAGGTTGAGGCTCCCTGACTAGCAGTAGCATCGGAGGTAAAGGGACTGGCACCATTTTCAGGAGCATGGCCTTGAAACTCAAACTCCCTTAGTCGTAACTCATGTTCCCTTTGTAATCTTTTCTCCTCCTTTTCTGCTTCCCTCTCTGCAGCTAATCGCTTCTGCTTCCCTTTCTGCAGCCTTTTCTTTCCCGGCTTCCCTTTCTGCCTTTTGCCTTCTTCTCTTTTCTGCCTCAATCTGCAACCTCTTAGCCTCAGCCTCAATCTGCAACCTCTTAATTTCTTTTTCAGCCTCTAACTTTCTTTCAGCCTCTTTTTCTAATCTTTCAGATTCTAATTTTCTTTCGGCCTCTTTTTCTAATCTTCTTTCTTCACGTTCAATATATTTGTCACATTCCGTAGTGACATAGGAAATCATAACTTGCCCGTCCATTCCTAACTCTTTTGCAGCCTGCATAGCAGCAGATCGAAATTTGGCCAGGTCCGCCATTTTCTAACAGGTAAATGTATATAATGTCTAACTAAACAATACAATCTGTAATTAATTATCCAAGGACAACCACAGGCACTGAGAGCTCAACCTTATTTAATTCCACCCAAGGATACCTTTTAAATTTTTATTATTCCCAATATATATAATAGGAGAAAGTTCAATATCCCGGGAGCGAGACCCCAATATATGTGGTAAAGTGGGATGTTATAAATATTTATAGGGGACTTAGTGTACTGACTGAGATCAGCTGTGAAGGTATCTGTATCTAATAAGTGTGGTGTATTACAGATGACCTTACTTGCTACCACATTTATACCTCAGTCAGAATTATTCTGGAATATTGTGATGACTACGTTAAATGTCTAGGGTTATGAAAATGATGAAGTGTAAGTCACAACAACAACAGACAGATAAACAATTTAATTTATTCCACAACACTTTACAACACTGTGACACTCACACACATATAACACTCTATAAGACTATCTTAAATGAGTCAAGTGTAAAGTTTCAAATATATATGTAATGATTCTTTTCAATAATGGATATCCTGATTCAACTACACAGTGAACCAGGAATCACAATCAAATGTAATTACAAGTAGTATGTACACAGTTTATAAATATAATCTTTGTATTGACATATTTTATTATTCTTATCCTATGTGTGTAAGTTGTGAAGTAGTAATATGAGGTAATACTGGTTTTGTTTTTCAAGCTAGGTTGTTGTTTGTCATCATGACTTCAAGTGTTTGATTATCTTGGAAATAGTATTGGGAAAAGTTCACAGTTCCTGTCATTTGCAACAGTTTATTGTCCCTCTGTGTTAAATATACTGTCAATTTTTGAGGGGGGGGGGGGGGGGCACATAATGTTGAGCTACTCTGGCCACAGAAGCTTATCTTTCGTGATGGCGGCAGGAAAAGACTCCTCTGCTCGATTGCTTCCTGTGTTCTGGAGACACCTCACTGGTCGCTATCTGGACCAAGGAGTATGCTGTCAGCCTCTGGATTCAGCAAAACTCAGACCAGGTGCTGCTTCAATAACTTAGGACCACGGTCCCTGAAACAAGAAGGTTGTACCTCCTACTTCATAACTAATTTATAATCTATTTCCACACTGAACACAATACATAACAAACACTGAGTTCAGAGCGGTAGGCCAACTGCTAGCTTCATCTGAAACAATTTACACCAGTATACTCCTCCCTAATGGTTACTACGCCTCTGCAATTCCAGCATTAGTTCTTTCTAGTCAATAAGATAGGTGTCAGTGTACTGTTTGGCAATTCCATGCAGTTTTACTTTTCTCCGACACGTCCTGTTCAGGTTGGAGCACTATCTAGGCCTTGCCTCATGTTTGCTACTGAACCACACACACATATACAGACATAAATTATCAATTTTCATTCAATTTTCATTAAAAAGATATCAAATATGTCAAGCTTACCACAATTCATGGAAATAATACACAAATACGTTGACTGGCGATGAATAATGGCACAAATTCCGATCTGCCTCTGTCCCAGACTTTTATTTAGAAAAATATGATCTGGATCTCAACGCACTGTTTCTTAGTAAGTTTATTTTAAAATGTGGCACTGAACTGACGCTCCTAATTGACTATATTGGCGGGTCTAACCAATCGGGCCATGTTTATACAGCTTTTCAAAAAATTTTACCCTTCTCACGTTTCCCCTAACAACCAAAATTAGTAGTTGTAGTCCGACTAATCGTGTTTAGCCTTACATTTACTTCTATCCAATCAAATAGGATTTTACATGGTGGCCCATTTCCCGTAAAATAGTGGTTTCAAAACATGCCACTGTGCGATTATTATTTGGTGTTGTCTGACACCCTCACTATTTTCTTTTGGCTATAATTTGTTAATTCCTAGACTATTTGCGTAACACTTAACATATTCTTTGTCAGCAAGTCCTAAGAAACCCAAATATATAAATTTAATGGGGCTAAGGGGCTGCGTTCAAAATATGCATTTTCTTCTAGGATAGTCGTGTATTTTTATTTTTATTTTAATCGAATTAGAACCGCCACCTGTCCTGCCTTTTCGTGTCTGGGTAATGTCAGGCTTTCAGACATAAAACAGTATAATGTCATTTTTCCAAATAAGCATTTTACAGGTTTTTAAACCTAACTCTCGTAGTTGTAGTGTTTTTTATCACTGTCTATTTGAAAAAAAAGTTAGTGCTTCTGGCCTTACGCTTGGGGTGGCATTAATTATATATCGCGAGACGCGTGTTAGTGTTGCATGCGTTCCTGCTTTCAGCCCTCACTCTCTCTATCCTAATTCCATCTGTCCTTCCGTTTATGTTAACGTAGTGTATAAAATGAAATTAATGGAAGTATTAATTTAGGTCATTACGCAGTGTGCCTAGCTCAAGGTTTTCTTAGAAATACAGTACACGTTTTATTGTAGAAAGCGTGTAGTGATGCAGTAGGCTTTACTATCAACGTGAAACGTTACAATTTGCAGACGAAGTAGAAAACAAGGGGGATTTTTTGTACGCCATTGTGACAGCACTGTACTTTTACCATTTCTCTTTCCTTTTATTGAATTTATGTGTCGCCAGTGGTTTAGGAAAAAGGACACACATTTTTACCTTGCGGGGATACATACCCTTGTGAGAAGATGGACAAAAACTGTAACAAATAACGGAGACTACATTGAGAAATAAATGTTTGAAGTTCAGACTTGGGGCTACATTTCAATGTGAATTTTATCTGTTTTCTTGCCTATTGAATGAAATTAAAAATTACGAGGCATTACTTTTTGACCGTCCCTCGTATTAGCCTTACGTTTTCACGTTGGGTTGAACTTTCAAAAACGGAACACACATATGAAGCCCTTAAGGACTTATTGCTCCGGGACAAAGTTATGTTGCCAGTGAATAAATCCTTTCTTTCCTTTCTACATGAGCGAAAGCCTCCTAATTTGAAAGAAATGGAACAATTCTGTCGCCAATATGTCACGGCACATCCTAATGTAACTGTTAGCAATTCTAAAGTCAAAGAAGGTTTACCCGTTGCTTCAGCAATACCATATAGTCCTAATTGGTGACGTAGATCTCAAAGTGCTGATCGAAATTTTGGTGGTAGATATAATCGTAATTATGGACAGAACCAAGGGGGTTCATAACGTTATGATTCTTCTTCAAGAAACTGGAGACAATTTAACGATCCTCAACATTTTAGTCCCAACAATTATGAAAATTTTGGGAGGGGTAACTGCAATAGAGGTTATCAACCTGATAATAATTTTTCTCGAGGACAACAAGATCCATCTAACAGATATTTTGATCAACGGGGAAATAGTAATCGCGACAATGCTAACTGGGGTTCAAATCAGAACAATAGTTTCAATAAAGCGAATAACAATGCTCTCAATAGAGATAATAGTCCTGATAGATCGCGATATAACGGTAGATCTCAAAATGATAGATCGCGATATGACAGTAGATCTCCAAATAATAATAGATCTTATCGCCATGCTAACTCTTCTCAACAAGAGCCCCAGGTTATTAATAATCAAGGTAACAATAATAATGGTGTCTCTAACACTATTGCTTGCTCTGCTTTCGATTTCGAGAGAGCATCTCAGTGTCCGGAGTGCACAAATTTGTTTCAACCTACAGCTGTAACTACCTTGAGTTGCGGTCATCCTCTACCCCTTCTTCCTGCCGCAGCTGCGCATGACGGAAGAGGGTCTCTTACTCTACATAAGGGGTTTGTGAATAATAATCCAGTCTCAGTTCTCTTTGATTCTGGATGCGCAGCTTTTGGAATTAGGTAGTCTCTAGTCCATCCATCTTGTGCAACAGGTAATATGGTGAAATGCGTGACATTCGGTGGGACAGTTGAGAGTTTTCCGACTGCCATAGTCCACATTGCCACACAATTTTTCACTGGGTATATACACGCATGTTGGCTCAGAGCACCTGTCGCTGACCTTACTGTCGGACAGATACATGGTATAAAGGTTTGCATGCCGGTACAAATTGCTGCTTGGGAACAGCAACATCACCTTACTGCTTCTATCTTAGGAACTATGCCAAAATCTTATCACCAAGTACATTCTGCTAAGCAATGCATTCTGCTAATTTGGTGCAATCTTGTAGTATTGATGATACGATGGTTCATCATACTAATTTGAGTGCTTCTTTTAGCCCAGTTCGACGTACCTCAGTACGTCGCAAATCTAACTTTGATTCTTCTTTAACTACTATTGTAGAAGAAGACCCTTCGATTTTGTCTGACACAGACACTCTTTTTAGTGCTACGACTGAGTCTATATCCAGTCATGTTAATGGCAACTTCTTTACTGCAATGGCTAGTGTTTTCTTTGCTACATGTACGAACTTAATTGTTAGTACATAGCTATACCTTATGAGTTTCTTTACTTTTCTTACTGCGCCGGTTAGCTCAGTATCTTCATCTTTTACGACTTTTTGTAGTACTTACTGCTTTTCTTTTAAAATTCGACTTAGGTCAAAGTTTACTAATGTCGGGTTTTGCATCTTTATTGTATGCTTCTTGTTTTTCTCTTTGCCCAGTCCACATGCTATGACGTCAGTTCAGCCTTTAGGATGTACGCATTTATCAACTGCATTTCCTTTGTCTTGAGCAAAATCTCAGATTGTCAGCCATCATGACGCTCTTAGTCGTCATTACCATCCTCTAGATTTGCCTTTTGACGTGGGTATCATGTGTATACTCACGACTTTTCTTTACATAAATTATATGCTGCTATTTTTCTCAGATACTTTTATGACCCTGTCGAATTCACGATTCTGCTTTAGTTTGTACTATTTTGTCTGTTACCTTTTCTAAAGTAACGGAGGAAGGTTTGATTATAACCATACAGGGGCCAGTAGTTTACACGGTCACATTTGATAGCTAAAGATTAACATTAACTGTAATATATTATAAAATCTTACGGTCATCAAACAGAGATGTTCATTTGTATTTTTTCTCAGCGTATGCTGTTCCATGAGAGTCAGCGCTGTTATTTTGTGAGTCTCAACCGTTTACCAGATATTTCAAGATTTGACGCTACTTTAGATGTCTGTGGTGCCCTCTTGAATACAGGATGATATGGGACTTCGGAACTCATCTCTTATATGTACTTGTTCAAGATAGTTAACATTTGTTGTACATTAGTATACGATATTATGGTAAAAGATATTGTATTATGATGTGGTATAACTTTTTTATGATAATATGTTAATGTCACTATACTACTGTAGGTTACTATGTTGAAAGTATAATATTGTAATTTCACCTCTATTTTCGTAACTTATCATTGCAAGACATGTCGATATTTTTTTTTTGACATATATGTAGTCATGAGAGAATGTAAATATTTTCTGGTATTGTGATGTTGTTTCTGTACCCAGCACTTTATGGTGCGATAGTGGCAGCTCCTATTTTTATAATGTTGGCACTTTGTGAAAATATTTTCTCTAAAGTTGTGAGGTACTTTTCTCACCCGACGCTCCATTGTGCGTCAGTAATAGCCATGATTGTCTGGGTTATCATGCTCAGGATATTTTTTTTTTTTGGTTAGATTACAATGGTGCTCATTTATACTATGCATTGTTCCATGTAATTGTTTTCCATGCCATATTTCTGCTTTCTTTATTCTCAGGGCATTGCTTCCCTTCATCTTTTTTTCTCTTCTTTTTCTTTTAGTATTCCATCTGGGCTTGGTTCTCGTTTTACTTTTCCTTTTTCTCTTTTGATGTCATGGCGTACTTATACTTCATACCTCTTTGAAGTTCATATTCTTCGTAGGCTTATCCCGTTATCTGTCTATACTTCGTTTCTTTTGTACGTTACACTTACTCCTATCCCTCTTTTGTTCATTTTTTAATATGACTTTATATAGGGTATACTTAAGTGTAGATATTTGTATGCTACCGAACTCAGCTTATTCCTATTCGATGTATGGTTTTTAAAAAATTGATGTTATCATTTTTTTCGCCCGGGGGGTGCGGTGGAACATTATATATTTTGAAAGAAGCCCGGCACTTATTTTGAAGCCCGGCACTTATGCGGCTTATTTTGCCAGAAATTTACATGACTTGTTTAGTCAGAGGAGATACAGAGAACATTATATATTTTGAAGCCCGGCACTTATGCGTCTTATTTTGCCAGAGATTTACATGACTTGTTTAGTCAGAGGAGATACAGAGAACATTATATATTTTGAAGCCCGGCACTTATGCGGCTTATTTTGCCAGAGATTTACATGACTTGTTTAGTCAGAGGAGATACAGAGAACATTAAATATTTTGAAGCTTGGCACTTATGCGGCTTATTTTGCCAGAGATTTACATGACTTGTTTAGTCAGAGGAGATACAGAGAACATTATATATTTTGAAGCCCGGCACTTATGCGGCTTATTTTGCCAGAGATTTACATGACTTGTTTAGTCAGAAGAGATACAGAGAACATTATATATTTTGAAGCCTGGCACTTATGCGGCTTATTTTGCCAGAGATTTACATGACTTGTTTAATCAGAGGAGATACAGAGAACATTATATATTTTGAAGCCCGGCACTTATGCGGCTTATTTTGTCAGAGATTTACCTGACTTGTTTTGTCAGAGAAGATACAGAGAACATTACTTATTTTGAAGCCCGGTACTTATCCGGCTTATTTGGCCAGAGTCTTACATGGCTTATTTCGTCAGAGAAGGTAGAGAGGAATTACTGACGTACTGCTAGCACTGCGATACCTGCAGTCTGTTCAGAGAGTCGTTGATATTGGATGTAATGAACTGTTGTTATTCCATGATGTGTGTGAATGATGTCCCATTGACAGTGTATTGATTATGTCCTTGTTTCTGTGGAGTTAATAAATCGTGAACAATCGTACCATAGTCGTTATCCAACAATTTCCTGAATATTACATGTGTTTTGGGGGTGTGTGATCCGAGCTGTCTTACTACACGCATTCGCTCATTAACATTTGTCATCTGACACCCCTATCGCAACTATATAGACACAATTACACCTTCTACAGTAACTTTCATTTCATTTTAAAATCTTGCAATTGATTTTTCAATCACTTCCAGATGAGCAATATCTCTGAAACTTGGCATAGTTGTGTATTCCCGATGACAATACAATAATCAGTGAATTATTAATAATTTAATATTGTAATTATGACATTATGAATAATTAAAGTTTTTCGTATAGAAATGTAAACAAATCAGGGACCATAATCAAGTTAATTAAAAATTCTAGAGCACGTGGTGTGCTTTATTTTTTTTCTATGCCATAAAAAAGGGCAGTACTCAAACAAGTGTCTAGCTAAATCAAGGAAAACAATCCAATTTATACGATTATGAATCAAGGGAAAGTCGAGTTCGATCTCTAGATGGCTTTCAAATTGAAGAAATTGATTGCACCAAATTAACAGGCACAAAGCCATGTAATATTGACGCTCTAAAAGAAATGGATCGCTTAAGAAATTTTAGACCAGATTTACAATAAGTAAAAATATTGTTTATGTTTTAGTATGTCATAATTTTTCTAACACTAAAAAGAAGAAAATATAAAAAATATTTTAAACACACGCTTTTAATGCACTAAAAACCCAAAAATAATTTTTCAAGGAGTTTATAGCTTGCAGTAAAAAAATGTAACATCAAATTGACAAAAAGCGTGAGGCGCTGATTCTGCTTGAAATTAACTTCTGCTTTATACTTCATTAGACACTTATGGATACAATATATGATAAGCGCTTAAGCGCCCAACACATTTTTGTCAATTTGATGTAACATTTTTTTCCTGCAAGCTGTAAACTCCTTGAAAAATTATTTTTGGATTTTTAGTGCATTCAAAGCCTGTGTTGAAAATTTTTATTTTTACTTTTTTTAACTTTCCGCCGGGCAATGTTAGCGCTCGCAGTTGTGGGAAGTGACAGAACAGCCCCGTATAGCAGTGCGCAGTAGGACATTGTTCACTTGGTTTAATCCATTCTCCGTTTTTCACGCCTGACAGGGGAAGTTGTTGATAATTGACGAGAGCCATATTGCAGGAAGGAGAGAACGGTAGGATGATGACGTCAGCCTACCCATCCCGACATTTTATTAGCATCTTATAGGGTACAAATTAGTGATAAGACTGTTAGGCCTAGTTGGGTAAGCTAAAAATCAAGTAGGAAATTGAAAAAAAAAAGGAATCACTGAAATTTTTCTCTTACCTACACTACTGACTTGTGCTAGAATTGACATTCTTTGTGGGAAAGGAGAACCACACAAAAAAAAGTAGGCTAATAAGTTGCACAAAATAAACAGATCGATAGAAAAAATCATTCTCCACTTAAAAGAGCACTGACAATGATTATTGGATTATTATATTTACAACTTCCTGATCACGCTAACGTATTATGAGCTGTAGATATAATAATTTTTATGCAGGGGTTCCGTGAGGCCTGACAATTATTTCAAGGGGGTCTTCCAGGGTACAAAGGTTGAGAAAAGCTGGTGTAGAAAGATAGCAGTTTGAACAAAGATAAGAAATGCGCCTATGAAGCAACTGACGAGTATGTGTTCCTTACTCTGGAAAGCCTTCACTAAAAGGTAAAAATTGTAATATTGTTACTCGTAGTTTCGATGTAGTTGTTTTTATTTAATGAACAATAAACGTTCCTTTAGTTTTCTTTGGGTCATGTCTGACCGTTGTGCCTTGTACGTCCCGGGGTCTGTAAAGAGAGGAAGAAAGAATGGATATGACTTCTGCACCCTCAAGCCTGTCGCGCAAGGCGGCTAATGTGAGTTTCTTCATGCAGCAAGAAACCTCATCATGCTAAACACATTGCCACAGAAACCAGTATCAAGATTACGTGACTGCTGGTTGCAGGTTTCTGCAATGGGACATGCTGCAATGGTTGCTACATGCTTCACAAAGAGCGCACCTCAAAATGATGATGATGTCTGTCCATTAGGCCTCTGAGGAGACACAGAAATAATAGGACTACTACCCATCAGGCTTACCGTATGAGATGACTAAAATAATGTTGCGGAAGATGCTAGTGAGCTCAGTTTGAAAAACACATTTTTATGCAAATAACGCCGAAAGAGCACGTGACTGCTTTGGAAAAGCTCCTGCAAAAAAAAAAAAAAAAAAGTTCAAAATCAGCTGCAGCGGTGACGTCATGTTCCATGTACGGTGACACAGGAAACGATGATAACGGGGTTTTTTTTTTGCATTAATTCATCTTCGAGTCCGTTAACATTCAGTTTTATCTTTTCTATATACATTTTTGTGTCTTCTTCTGTTTTTAGTTGTTCAACTTTTCTTCAGTCAGTCACTGCTGTCATTATAGTTAACATCAATAGCATTCAAGTAACGAAAACAGTGGCACGTATAGTTCCCCGTGGGCATCCGAAGAGACAAAGAAAGAATTGGGCTACTGCACCCGCTGACATGTTGTACAAAGCGACTTATATGAGGTTGTGCGTGGGACTAACACACTCATCGTGTAAAACAAATCGCCAAAGAAACTACTGCTGCAGTAGCATGTGAATGTCTGGTGCAGGTTTCCTAAATGGGGACCGGGTGCAGTGGTGGTTTCATGTTCCGTAAAAAGCGCAAAGGAAAATGATGATGATAATAATTGAAACGCTAGAGAGATTTTCTATCGTTGAGGATCTTTAGTTCTCACTACTATACTTGTATGAACAACAGTTTTAGCAATGAGTGCTCGTCTTGGAGATAACCCACGCGGTGGTGCAAGCATCTACATTGGACATTCGGTGCATACTTGTGTTTAGTCATGCAGAGGAGGACATTTTGAAAGACTTATGAACAGTGTAGATTTATCATCAGTGTAGTAGAATTTAATATATCACACCATCATTTCACTTTCTTAACGAGCCAATTTCTGGAGACCTTCTTGACAACATTCCATAGGCCACCCACATCATACTGTAGTGGAGCGACAATTTGTGCCCCGCCCAGTATAACTGTACAACAATTACTAGACAACTCCTCAACTTTTGTTGATGTTTATAAATCTTTTAATTTTTATATTTTTATTCCGTGTTGTTTAAGTACGCAACGCCATCTAACTTGCCGCCTATTCTATTCATACCCGGAATAACAGTAACTTTATTAGTAATGATAATCATAATAATAATAATAATAATACTTTTGAAGAAACAAATGAAAGAAGATATTTAAAGCGCAATAATAATTAAGAAGAAAAACAAACACAACAATAAAAATAAAGATACATAAAAATTTTTTTTACTAACTTCTCATAGTGTAAGCAAAAACAATAAAGTAATATAAACAACGCAACACATGAAAACTGACTGAAACAACAGTAGGGGGAAAAAATGAAATTATAATATAAATATAAACTGGTACCACAAACAGCAATCAATTCCAAATGGCAATAGGTATTGGAATATAAAACAAAACTGGAAATAAAAATGACACTAGTTGATCTAACTATAACTGACAGTTAGACTGAACAGGGTAGACCAAGATGGGGGAATGAACGGAGCTAAGACATCATCTGATGCTAGTCCACTTTCACCCCATTTCTTTTTAAAACTTACAAATTACAAAAAACAAATAACATTATGCTGTACTCTATGTACATTGTTGCCCCATTATTCTCCTTGTTTTCATCGTTGTGTTCCCAAATATACTTATTCTTACTTAGTCGTTCCCCTTCTACCATGAGGTGTAGTGGTTTGGAAGAGAAAGCGCCAGACTATTATATCGGCTGTCTTCCTCCTGCCTGGTTCCAGTCTAGTCCTCGGTCCTTCAAAGATTGTCTAATGTTGTCCTGTGGGTCTGGATAACTGGCTCTTTGTTTCCTATGCTTGTCGTGGTAGCCGATCTTCTCCCATTCTGCAGACATGGCCAAACCATCTTAGTTGGGACTGTGGTGTATATATATGATATATATATATATAGGTATTTGATATATATACCCCAAATATACAATGGTATTTATCCATGAAGCTGCGTTTTATAATTGATGTTGAACAGTTCATTCATCGAAATGAAATCTTCACTATACAGAATATGACTGTTTGAGCCGCTAAAGAGCATCTTGTGAAGTATGAAATTCATTGCTATATTTTGTTCTGAGAAACGATCGAAGATTTTACGATGTTGTGGGCAGTAATCTCAAATATATTTTCAAACACTGGCTTTATATGATAATGTACCAACACTATGCGTAGTCATATATTAGTTCCACTTACGACATACATTAAGAATCACTTTTGTCAATAGTGAAACGTCGAAAGCTTGCCTGGTTTGGGCATTTAACTCGACATGACTCCCTTTCGAAAACGATCCTTCAGGGAACAGTCGAAGGTAAACGGAGAAGAGGAAGGCAGAGAAAATCCTGGGCTGATAACATCAAAGAATGGGCAGGACACGGTTTTTCCACACTTGTACGCATTGCTGAGGATAGAGAGCAGTGGAGGACCCTGTCTGCTGATGCTTCCACCATGGCACCCCTATGACCCATGACGGGTTACGGGCTGAGATGATGATGACGACATACATTAGTGATCAGTCGTGCTATTCTGTCTGTGTTCTCACAGATCCCAGGAAACTAAACGTTTATATTTCCCTACAATTTCCATTTAATTTCTGGATTATTTAAAAAGGTAAAGGTCGTCCCATAGCTGATACTGCCCGTTGGGGAGTGAAGTGTTAGAGACTTCACTATACTAGGTCCAGCATCGAGATGTCTTGTGACCAATTCCTTTCTCGCTACCTTTTCCTTCCTTAACTCAAGAGCACTAATACAAAAGCACATTTACAGCTGGAGACAGCGCTCTCATTGGGATATGTTTTAGATGGAGAAAATCGGTCACCAAAGAATCTGAAGAAAGGTAAGCTATTCTTTTGCGGTCCTCATCACATGCAGCGTTTATAAGAGAAGAACATTTGTCCATGTCCACTAGCCACTTCCTGAAAGACTTAGCATCTCCCGCAAATGGAGTTACGACAGTTCGGACCTGTTGGTACTTGGCGAAATGGTCAACATTACCCAAAGTTTCCGTAATTTTCTGTAGAGCAATCATAGCTGGCTCTGCGTCGTCTGGAAGGGGTGTGACTTGGTAGAGCTGATTGTTGCTGTTGCTGTTGCTGGATATTAATTAAGTGTTGTTGTTGTTGTTGTTGTAGTAATTGTTGCTGGTCAAGCTGCTGTTGCAACGATTGTGGATCCATGATAGTAATTAGTGATTAGGCCTGTCTGCTATCACTAAAAAAAAAGCTGTTCGCTTTCACTAAAGAAAAGTGCTGGTCACGGCGCCAATGTAAGTATGTGTATCCGTGCTGGTTACGGTACCAATGTAAGACGTGTGTGGCCGGGTCATGTTGAATGTGCGCAGGTAAATATATTGACGAGAGCTAATCCTGTATACGTTTCTGTTTAAGTGGTTACAGGCCTTCCGCCTGAGATGGAAATTCTTGACTGAGGTTTATTTTTCTTCCCAGTTTCGTTCTTACCCTTTTAGGTTTAGTGATAAGCAATATATCGTATAATGGTTTTCAAAAGATCCAACTGTGACGTTCCAAATAAAACACAACAATGTAGAAAATTCAATCAGAGTTTATTAACGTCATTAGACAAGCACTGCAAATTTCACAATGATTTGATCGTTTACTACGCTCAACAAAACTAGTGAGTATATCCACAAGGAAAATGTATATCCACAAGGAAAAATATATCCAACAGAATAATATAAAAACTTGTCAACTTAAAAACTTGTCTTGATAATCTTAAAGACGAAGTTTACCTGACGCTACAACTGCCTAGCAAAAATTTCTATCTATCTAATCATGTCCATCTAATCATGTCTATCGCCCACATCTCTCCTTCTTATAAAGCTCCTGTCTTTTTCCCGCATTTTTCCCCACGTCTCATTCTTTTTTCCACACGTTACAATTTTCTAAACGCGTCTCTCTGTTTTCGACAATTTGCACACGACTTTCTGTTTTTCGACTTTTGTGACATCTTTCTTTTCCATCAACAATGGAAAAAAAACGAAAATAGCAACTCTCACTTCACAAAATTTTTCACTCAAAACACGCATTCAATATTATTTTCTGGGACTGCACTATCTTTGCCTCTCTTCGTCGTGACTGCTATCTGAACCTAAAATTTATACTGCGTTTTGTGCAAAAACGCCTTATCTGCTTAACGTCTGTCATTCTTATTCTATGTATCATTATAACACGTATAAATGGTAGTGTATGCCAAGCGGTCATACTCTAACCGCTCTGTCGATCGGACGCATGAATTATCTGTAATATTTACTTTATAATCTAAATTTTGGAACAGTTTAGAAATTAAAGGGACGTTGATAACTTTTTCCTAGTTTAATCTATTTCTGTAAATTAGGTTTTTATTGTGCTATGATGGCACACTATTTTATTTCTTTCTTATTGTTTCTATTTTTCTCTTGCTTCATGGCAGACATTCTGAGAAATAAGCGAGATTCACCGTGACTTTCCTAACCCTACGCTTTAACATCTTTGCAGTTTTAACTCTTGTACATTCATTATCGAGTTATTGTTTTCATGTTTCAACTCATAAGCACTGACCACAAATTTCGCTCAGTATTTTCAGGCCCACTATTCCATGGGTTAAAAATGAGGAACAAAAAATGTGTTACAATTATTTGGCTGTGCTGTTTGTTGCTGATTTCGGTTCTTGCTGATATTTGCCCTTATAAGGTAATAACTAGTCGTAAACGTTTTGCGTAAATTAACTAAATCAGGTGAAAGTTGATATAATTAAACTAGATAACTAATGTTATAGTCAGACAGATCATGAATTATCCAGACGTACATACGCACATTCTAAAAATCCGACAGCCACAGAAAAGGAAATTAGATTAGATGGAAAGACATATACAGTATATAAGGGTGTTTCAAAATTATGTATACGTATATAACTTACACATATCTTAACATAGAACTTTGCTATTTTACATGAATAGAGATGAATAGTCATAGATACAAATGAATAATGCAAGTAGATTATTACTTGTGACATTTTTACTTTACAGAAGATTTTGCTCATCTCAAAACGCGCACAGTGAGGGACCTGAAATATCATGAAGCTGCACGCTTCACTTTTCATGTAGTATTGTTATTTTTAAAAACAATAAAATGTTTCCTCATATTGGCGAGGCGGGTCCGGTTTAACCTAGACACATTGTCAAGGTGAATTGGTTATATTAGGGCACATGTCCAAATAGAAAAGACCTTGCGGTCTGTTTCAGTGCACAACAACTAAAGAATGGCAGTCAATTGTTCATCGCTGCGAACATTGTAATGCTGCAGATCGTCGACACTTTGATCATTTGTTACTTTAAATGTGAAAATGATCATTGAGTTTGAGTGTGTCATAAATAATAATTAATAATAAATTCAAACGGCGCATGTGCTCTCCAGGTTGTTCGTTGTGACGCCAAGCTCTTGCACATTATCATTGTTCTCTGAGTGTTTCTTTTAATCTTCCTTTTTTCCGCTTATCAGGAACCCAAAGTGGTAATAGACATACCGATATATGACCATCGTCTTTTCCTTATATATAGACAAACACTCGATTAGTCTTGAATTCTTTCCAACTGATGTTCATGAGTTTTCTAAGACATTTGTTCTCGAATGTATTCAGCTTGTTCTCCAATGATTTTGTTATTTTCCAACTCTCACAGCCGTATGTTATACATAAAAGTGTGTATACATAATTATAAAACACTCTGTATATACATATATATATATACAAATAAATAGATAGATAGATAGACAGACAGACAGATAGATAGATAGATAGATAGATAGATAGATAGATAGATAGATAGATAGATAGATAGATAGATAGATAGATAGATAGGCAGGCAGACAGACAGACAGACAGATAGATAGATAAATAGATAGATAGATAGATAGATAGATAGACAGACAGACAGACAGACAGACAGACAGACAGACAGACAGACAGACAGACAGACAGACAGACAGACAGTGTTGCCAGTAATTTTAATGGAAGGGGACGTGATCTGGAAAATATTAGGTGAGCAGATTAGATTATGGGTTGTCGTTGCTTGAAGACGTAATTGTCTTTAATGTTAGGTTAAATTGTAATAGTAGAAGTAAGGTTACAAAGCGTGTGAACGCTAGTCAGTTCAATTGTGGAGGTTTATTCACTCCAAACTGTTTTGAGCTACGGGTGTTTAGCTATTTGTGGCTAGCCCGTGCAAGTAGTGAGACTGAACGGTGTTTTTGAACAGCCGGGTCTCGTAGCTGTTTTTTTGGCGGCAGATGTGTATTCCCGTGGGCAGTGAGTTTTGGGCATCGATCTGGAGAGGTCGCCCGATAGTGTGTGTTCTTGATAGTAAGCCTGTACAGTGCTGAATATAAGAGGCCATGATTTGTGTAAGGCCATTATTTCCTGATAGAGGATAATTGTGTTATGTGAACTGCTGGGTGCAGTATTATAGTGCAGTATTATAAGTCTAGCGCAGAGATGAGTCGTGAGGACTTTAGGCCATTATTTATGTGAACTGCTGGGTGCAGTATTATAAGTGAGTCGTGAGGACTTTAGGCCATTATTTATGTGAACTGCTGGGTGCAGTATTATAAGTGAGTCATGAGGACTTTAGGCCATAATTTATGTGAACTGCTGGGTGCAGTATTATAAGTGAGTCATGAGGACTTTAGGCCATAATTTATGTGAACTGCTGGGTGCAGTATTATAGCGCAGTGTTATAGCGCAGAGATGAGTCGTGAGGACTTTAGGCCTTGATATAGATCTGCTGATGAATGTTGAAGAGTATTGTATTGCAATGACTTGTAATGTGACTGTGTGTATATCAATGTAAACGTGATCGTGCTGTGACTTAATAAATCGTCATTAAATGTCACCAGGCGTTTACCACAGTCCATGATTCTTATGTACGTGCCTTGTGGTGTGAGTGTCTACCCAGTGACAATGATAACTCATATTTAATAATCTAGCTCTGTGTGGGCGGGACTTATTCTATTATACATAGCTCGGAACAACAACAGTTGGACAATACCACTATTACGAAATCACCAGTATAAACATGAACATAACTTTAACAGCCGGGTCTCGTAGCTGTTTTTTTGGCGGCAGATGTGTATTCCCGTGGGCAGTGAGTTTTGGGCATCGACCTGGAGAGGTCGCCCGATAGTGTGTGTTCTTGATAGTAAGCCTGTACAGTGCTGAATATAAGAGGCCATGATTTGTGTAAGTCCATTATTTCCTGATAGAGGATAATTGTGTTATGTGAAGACATGTTGATAAGTGATATTATTGCAAACTGCTGGGTGAGCAGTATTGTGAATATTTTGATAGGGATCCATTAACTTACACATGTCATATAATAGCGCTAAAAATGAGTAAAGGCGAGATTATTGCAGACTGCCGGGGATGGAGTCTTGTGAGAAATTGCTGGTAGGACTCATTAGATTATGATAGCGCTTATGTGAGTGTAGCACGGCGAGGTTGGCCGTTTGCTATCTTTGAGAAGGATCCATTATTATTAATACAGCGCTTATGTGAGTGTAGCACGGCGAGGTTGGCCGTTTGCTATCTTTGAGAAGGATCCATTATTATTAATACAGCGCTTATGTGAGTGTAGCACGGCGAGGATGTCCGTTTGCTATTTATGCAGTAGCACGGCGATGATGTGAGCCGTTTGCTATCTGTGAGGAGGCCATATTTACGGATCCATTATTATATCTTATAGCGCAGGAGGAGTATCTGGAGGATACCATATTTATGTTAGCACGGCGGGATGTCCGGTTGCTAACGGATCCATTATTATTATGTGAGGAGTATCTGGAGGATACCACATTTATGCAGTAGCACGGCGATGATGTGAGCCGTTTGCTATCTGTGAGGAGGCCATATTTACGGATCCATTATTATATCTTATAGCGCAGGAGGAGTATCTGGAGGATACCATATTTATGTTAGCACGGCGGGATGTCCGGTTGCTAACGGATCCATTATTATTATGTGAGGAGTATCTGGAGGATACCACATTTATGCAGTAGCACGGCGATGATGTGAGCCGTTTGCTATCTGTGAGGAGGCCATATTTACGGATCCATGATTAGAATATGATAGCGCTAATGTGAGTACAGGTGGATAGCGCTGAGTTGAGGAGTATCTTTAAAGAGGTCATGGATATTGTAGTATCTGCATGATTCTGAGATGTGAGAAGTACTTTATTATTGTATTGCTATAACTTGTAGTTGACTATAACTGTGTATTCTGTGTTATCGTAACGTGTTATGGTGTATTAAACATTCGTTAACTATCACCAGCCGTTACACCCTTCCATGCTTCTATTGTGTGTATCTACTGTGAGTGACTGTACCAAAACACACTCACCTTCTTCACCATAAAAACATCCACTGAGTATTATCAGTGGTGGACCAAATCAACGGGTCGTACACCCACATTACATTCGCGTGATAAGAGAGTAAATTAGGTCAGATTCTGGACCAGTCATTACAAGTGGGAACACTGAACTGTGTTATGTTTGGCTCTGTGTGGGCGTGGCTTAATTCAACTGTACACAGGTATCAGCTGACTGCGCATATCCATCCTCATATCTTGGCGTGTTGTAGCAACTAAACTAACTTTATCAGTTGGTTTCGATATCAAACAGCTGTTATCTGATAGCGACATTGATGCCATAATTGTTACAGTGCTTGTTCCAGTCTTTCCATATACAGATTCAACTATAGGTGCAGTATTTTGGAGAGTTCGTCTGCACGTATACCTCAAGTGATTGCGGAGTTGCTGTGATCGGTTCCTGTCGTCTGATGCATTGTTGAGGACATACTGTGCAGTGGCAGAGATCTGAAGACAAGAGAGCTTAGTCCTTCTACCTTTCTGCAGTGGAGTGTTTTAACGTCAGAACTTTGTGATATCCAGTGTGTTAGCGAAAGGGTCAGGATTACCTTCAGTTAAGTGGTTTTGTTGTGTGTAAATGTTGCCACTTCTGTCCATGTCAACAAGCCTCAATCTGCACTATCCTATTCTATTGATAACTATTGTTGTTGTTGTCGATAATTATATTGATTAATTATAGAATATGATGATGTACAGAGATTGATGATACAATATTTGAGATCTAAACTTGATTTGGTATAAGGAAAGTTAATTAAGACATATATGGTTGACTAAGTAAACAAGTCACAATGGATTGTGATACAGATCCAGAGGATATGAGACCTGTATTAGAGTATCTGTTTCAAGAGGGGACAGATTATCAGGGATTAAAAGGCCCAGAGCTTGAGTCACATGTTATGGACAGGTTTTTGGTCTGTGCATCAAGAGCTCTAAGAGAGTTTGCTGATGAGAGATTTCAGTCAATTCCTCATGTGAGTATGGCTAAGGATCTAGCGAGGTTGTTAGTTTTGGACCTTCGTCTGTTTTTGGACAAGCATATTGGTAACAAACGTGATGAAATATTGAAGATTATGCGTACGTTATGGCGCGACGACATGCATAGTGACCAGAAAGAAGAGTTAAAGGATGAGAAGCAAATAGGAGACATAAAACAGAGTACACAGGAGCAAAGGGAAAGTTGCTTAAAAAGTACTGCTGAAGTGAATAAGCTACAGAAAAAAGTGACTAAACTTACAGGTGATTTATGTAAATCTAATTCTGAGCTTGCTTGTGTTCGAGCAAAATTAGACTCGGCATTAGGCAAAATTAAAGAGATGGAAGCTCAGATTGGGAAAAAAAATGGCGAAGTTAGAAATCTGACTCAAAAAGTTCAAGAGAAGACGGAGATTTCTGGGAAATTAGAAGTTCAGATTAAGAAATATGAGAAGTTGTGTAATGAAACACTTACTGATCTATTAAGTGACGATGAGATTTGTGGTCGACAAATTAAAGAAAAGGATACCATATCCCTAGAGAAGGTTGATAGGCTTACGAATAGTCATGATATTGAGATTGAGAGGGTTGATAAAGAGAGAATGAAAGAATTAATGATGGAGAAAGACAAATTGATTAAGATTGAAAATTTGTTAGCAGAGGAAAGCTGCAAGGTCTTAAAAGCTGATAGTTTAAACAAGAGATTAAGTGAACAGATTGCACTTAGAGACATTGAGATTGCAGAAGCAAGAAGAAGAATAAATGGTCTGCTTGACGTAGTCTTGAATAGCAATATGTTGTCTTCTGTCAATGTTGACAGTGATAGACAGAAAGTTGCTTATCATCAGAGCACTAAAGCAAAAAGCCAGCCTTATACACTTTTTGCGGATTCTACGGTCAAGAATGATGGACATAGGTCGTTTCGTGGGAAATATAACTTCCAACGCAATACCAATGCTATTTCCAATAATATTGTTTCTTGGAGACAGTCCAACAAAGAGAATTCTACAGTAATAGCCAGTAGTCCTGTAGATAAGGAAAGAAACAGTGCTAAATCTCAAGTCAGTGTGTTAAAAACCAACACCGTATTTATTGACAGATCTGATAAATTGGTTACAAGTAACAAACATACTACTGCTTGTTCCATGAAGGAAACAAATGTTGTGAAAAAAAATAAAGAGATTGTCAAACCTTCTAGTCATACCCAGTCAAGGCAGTGTGACTCATGTCTTAAACACATTACCACAAGCAAAGAAAAAATAAGTTTTGATAGGAGACATAACCCTAAGGTTATAAAGTACCAAGGGAGTTCATCCTACGGTAACGTTTCTTCTCCCAAAAACAAGAAAAATGTGACAGATCTCAACATTGTGATTCTAAAAGTTTAGAAAACTATAGCAGAAGTAATTATATGAAAGTTCATCAGTCTAGTAATAATTTTTCTGCTAAAAAGTCAGTTCTATCTGATGGACATTGTTATCTGGGAAGAAGTATTAAGAATAACTATTGTAACTGGGATTTAAATCAGTACAACGGTGTTAATAGAGCAAATAACAATGCTCTCAAAAGAAATTATACAGATCGCAACCAGGTTAACTGTGCTCCACATAAGAGCAAGATTATTAGCAATCAGAGTAATGGGAACGGTAATAGGTTCTTAAATGCTTTTGCTTGTCATGCTGATAGATTTGAGAGATCATCTCGGTCTTGTGAAGGTAGTACATTTTTTTTCAGCCTACCGCACTGACAGCTGTGAATTATAGGTCAGGTTGTCCCTATGTTGTCTGCTATGTGACGAGAGTTGTTGACATCGCAGAAGGGTCACAACCTTACACCACGGAGTTCGGGTAATTGTGTAGTGAACTTTTCCGTGTTTCCTCATAACCTTACCATGGATTAAAATAGATATTTTTATTTGTATTGTCTCACAGCGAGCGACTGTGCGAGGGGAATCACCATTCTAATTTGACATTACCTGCGAGAGATATAGATCACTATGTACCATTTATCCATTCAAGCGAGCCTAGACAGTACATTAACCCACCGTGTCATGATGTCACCTTGCGTGTTGATGAGATGTTCGCAAGACCTCGAAGGAATTTTTTTTTTTTTTTCAAAGGTCCTGTTTATTTTTTGTTCTGTTTACAAACACTGAATGTTATTGTATTCTTTAGTTTATATGTTGTTAATGAAATATTTTGTAATCTCTTTGTAACATTTGATTGCCATAATGTTTTGGTTGTTACTTATATGACTGTATTTTAATTATGCATTAAATAATTTCTATGCACAAACTTATTTACTGAGACAATGTAATAGTCATTTTCATAGATAGTCCTGAGTATTTTATTCACTACTTAAAATTTTGGTTTTGTTTTTCATCATGGGTTTCATACCATGTTTAGTTAACATATTTATATACAGATTATTTGAATTAATTGTTTAGTGAAAAGTTAATTTTAAACATAACTTGTATGTATTATTAATGATTTTGCGTTGAAGTTAAGGACGTATTCTGAAACTTGGTTTCCATTTTTGCTAAATTATGACATTTGATAATTTAAACAATTCGATTTTTTGTCAGTTAGAATTAACTTAAATTTCCTATTAAATTAAGTCGGTAGAATTAACAACGACGGCTGATACTCTTGTTCATTTAAAGAATTTAAATATCTGATTATAATACATAGTTAAGATAAATAATATTACACTTATATATATTTATAACTTCGTTTGTAGTTAACATTTTATTACCCAATGTGACGTTTCTTTGATGTATTTTTTAAAAAAAAAGAAGAGAAAAAAACTTACACGTTTTTCATGTATGTCTGTTTAAGGTAAGATTATTTTTATGTTACTCAACTAATTTAATTGTTAGTCGTTAATTATAGCTACATATTACTTAGAAATAAAAATACTATTTTTATTTAACCTAACGATAAGAAACATTTTTTGTATTGTAATTTTTTGGAAAATGTGTTTTGGACATTATGATATTTATTTTTTTTTCTGCGCCAGCGCTAGATTGTATGTTAAGGTTACTATTATGTAGTGACATTAATTCTTTGAAAATGTTTTGATGTTTGGATGTATTTTTTGGTAGTTAGCGCTTGACTATGCGTCAATGCGAAACTTGTGTTATCGTTAATAATTTTTTGTTTAGGTGATATTTGATGTAATTTATTTTTAGTTATGTATAACTTTATAACTTAGTTAAATTACTTATTATGCTGTGCTTGTCTTAAGCTTTCTTTTTTGTGTTAGTATATAAATATACTTTAGCATTTTTGTATTTTACAATACGTTGTTACATTTAGATAGTTATTGTTAGGTGTTGTTACCAACTTTCTTTACATTTGCATCTTTACTGTCATCTCTCTTTGTTGACTATTCGTCATTTCTTTACATCTTTTCTGTTGTCTTTTCAATATTGTCTGATATTTTGTTTATGCTTCCGTGTTTCATCTTTGATGTAATTCATACTTCTGTATATTTTTTTTCGTGTTACGCTATTTATACTTTCATTCTTTGTAGTGTTAAATTAATTATATGACTTTAGATAATGTAATTGGTTCTTATAGTTCTATTTGTTTTACATGTATGGAATTGTTGTCTTCATTGTTATCTTATGATTCTATTTGATTCTTATCATATTCCCATTTCATATTTTGTCTTTTTCTCTTACGATAGTTTATTTTCTGTTTAGTTTGTACTATGTATACTTAGTTTGGTTTTGTATTAGATTAATTTTTTGGTATGCTTGAATGAGTATGTTGGATGATTTAGTCGTTATCTTACATTTATTGATGATATTTTTGTAGATGTGCTATGTTCTCTTGTCATAGGTATATTTTTGTAGGTAATTGATAGAACTTCATTAAATTTTTAAAATTTTTGGGAATTAATTAAAGAGATATTTGACATAACTTCATTGACAGTTAAATTTTTGGGGAGTTTATTTTTGTACGTATTTCATATAATTTCATTAACCTTTAAATTTTTGGATCTTAAATTTTCTAAAAAATGATAAATCCTTTTTTCCCGGACGGTGTGGCAAACTGTTGCCAGTAATTTTAATGGAAGGGGACGTGATCTGGAAAATATTAGGTGAGCAGATTAGATTATGGGTTGTCGTTGCTTGAAGACGTGATTGTCTTTAATGTTAGGTTAAATTGTAATAGTAGAAGTAAGGTTACAAAGCGTGTGAACGCTAGTCAGTTCAATTGTGGAGGTTTATTCACTCCAAACTGTTTTGAGCTACGGGTGTTTAGCTATTTGTGGCTAGCCCGTGCAAGTAGTGAGACTGAACGGTGTTTTTGAACAGCCGGGTCTCGTAGCTGTTTTTTTGGCGGCAGATGTGTATTCCCGTGGGCAGTGAGTTTTGGGCATCGATCTGGAGAGGTCGCCCGATAGTGTGTGTTCTTGATAGTAAGCCTGTACAGTGCTGAATATAAGAGGCCATGATTTGTGTAAGGCCATTATTTCCTGATAGAGGATAATTGTGTTATGTGAAGACATGTTGATAAGTGATATTATTGCAAACTGCTGGGTGAGCAGTATTGTGAATATTTTGATAGGGATCCATTAACTTACACATGTCATATAATAGCGCTAAAAATGAGTAAAGGCGAGATTATTGCAGACTGCCGGGGATGGAGTCTTGTGAGAAATTGCTGGTAGGACTCATTAGATTATGATAGCGCTTATGTGAGTGTAGCACGGCGAGGTTGGCCGTTTGCTATCTTTGAGAAGGATCCATTATTATTAATACAGCGCTTATGTGAGTGTAGCACGGCGAGGTTGGCCGTTTGCTATCTTTGAGAAGGATCCATTATTATTAATACAGCGCTTATGTGAGTGTAGCACGGCGAGGATGTCCGTTTGCTATTTATGCAGTAGCACGGCGATGATGTGAGCCGTTTGCTATCTGTGAGGAGGCCATATTTACGGATCCATTATTATATCGTATAGCGCAGGAGGAGTATCTGGAGGATACCATATTTATGTTAGCACGGCGGGATGTCCGGTTGCTAACGGATCCATTATTATTATGTGAGGAGTATCTGGAGGATACCACATTTATGCAGTAGCACGGCGATGATGTGAGCCGTTTGCTATCTGTGAGGAGGCCATATTTACGGATCCATTATTATATCTTATAGCGCAGGAGGAGTATCTGGAGGATACCATATTTATGTTAGCACGGCGGGATGTCCGGTTGCTAACGGATCCATTATTATTATGTGAGGAGTATCTGGAGGATACCACATTTATGCAGTAGCACGGCGATGATGTGAGCCGTTTGCTATCTGTGAGGAGGCCATATTTACGGATCCATGATTAGAATATGATAGCGCTAATGTGAGTACAGGTGGATAGCGCTGAGTTGAGGAGTATCTTTAAAGAGGTCATGGATATTGTAGTATCTGCATGATTCTGAGATGTGAGAAGTACTTTATTATTGTATTGCTATAACTTGTAGTTGACTATAACTGTGTATTCTGTGTTATCGTAACGTGTTGTGGTGTAATAAACGTCCATTAACAGTACACCAGCCGTTTATAACCATCTATGAATTCTACGTGCGTACCTGTGTTGTGAGTGATTGTTCCAACACGCACGCACTCAATCAACTACAAAGAAATCAGCATATAACAGACAGACAGACAGATAGACAGATAGATAGATAGATAGATAGATAGATAGACAGACAGACAGACAGACAGACAGACAGACAGACAGACAGACAGACAGACAGACAGACAGACAGACAGACAGACAGACAGACAGACAGATAGATAGATAGATAGAGAACCATATGTTTATTGTGTACTCATCAGCTGTCTATGTTAATGCTGACATTCTTCTGTAAAACCATATATATGTGACCTCTTGTCCTGTCCCTACTTGTTCACTAATTGTCCATGACTCACTTTCATATGTCACGATTGGCTCTTCAGAAATGTGAAAAATTCCTTTCTGACCTCAGTTGACAAAAATTTGTTACATAAAATATTGTCCATGTAACAGAATGCTGCATTAGCCTGGACTATTATACTCTTCACTTCTGAGATGCATCTTCCAGCCAGGGTTATTAACGTGCTTGGATATTTGTCTTAAAACCTTTTCATTTACTTTTATGGTGCATTCTGGGGAAATTATGTTCTCCAAGATGACCGTTACCTCTGTCTTTTCGCTATTTAGGCTAAGTCTGTTATTCTCACTTTTGGACACTATTGTACCAATCGTTTCCTGTAGCTAATTTTCACTTATGCTACACAAACTGTATAATCAACATACATTAAATTGTTTATTGTATGTCAACTACTACCAAATATCTTTTAACTCCATGTGTTTCAGGAGTGCGAATGCGCTGAACCTCAAATATCATGTTCTAACCTAGGACTGACGTCAGTTCCGGCACTTGAAAATATGACAACTTCCGGATTTACAAACCTTGCTTTAGATGTAAGGTTCTGCTTTCACACAAATGTTATAAGTTTTCTTCATGTTTGTGTGACTGTTTTTAGAAGTGACTATTTACGAAACTGTGGTAGTGTAATTGTTTACAGTTTGTAAAACTACTTGGTTGCTAAAATTCATTTGTGACAATAATTTTTTTTACCCCTTGACACTTTTTATATCTGTAGCAGCCAGAGTTGCTTGAAATAATTTTACTCATGAATGCTGTAAGAGACAAGTCAGAACACGTCAACAAAACTAGGTGTTTGGAATCTTGTTTGTGTGTTTTCATTGCTTGTGAGACATTTCATGGCCACTTGACTATCACTTAGACGTGATTTGAATTCATTCGTTTCATTTCTTTTGAGCTCCTTGAGCACAGAACCACAGCTGCAGCTAGTCCCCTTTGCAGTAATCCCGCACTAAGCATTCACATGAGCTTGTAGTGGTAGTTTCAGTGGCAATTTGTTATTCGTGGTGAAGTTTCCAGCTGAATGCACAACCTCATATTAGTGGCCTTGTACGACATGCATGAAGGTGCAATTGTTCTATTCAGTCTCTGTCTCTTCAGAGATACCCGGAAACTATCCGGACAAAAATTGGGATTACGTGGCTGTATTTTACGAGTTGCTACCGTACTTTTTTTTTGCAAACGTTAAAATAAATGGATTAACAGAGATTTCTCGAGTATGATGCTGTTTGCACGAAAGAAATGATTGTACCGAACGTTCCATTTGTTTTCTGTCAATTTATTTTTCTTTCCTTCCGATAAAATAATTGATTTATTGTGCGTTTGACCAGAAAATATAACGTGCAGTGACAATGTCAAGAGATGTGGCCAACATAGAATCTTGTACTCTGGCGATTGGTTCAGAAAGTTCACTTTCTAGAGCTTGAAAATGAAAAAAAAAAATTCACCTCTGGTAGGAAATAAGGAAAAAAAAAAACTAGACACACTAAGACATCAAGAAGTGTTAAAACATTAATACAGTACCATTGCTACTTATGTAATATCAAACTGTTTTTTTGTCTGTGGTTCTTATGTTTAATGTTAATTTTACAATTCTTTCGATGACAAATTTTTTTAAAATTATATATATATATATATATGTATGTATATATATTATACATACTTTAAATGGAGTCATATTGCTCATATAAGCTGAAATCTAATTAAATATGCATGTTCTGCCCCAAATTTGCACTCCACTGAAGTGAGCAAACACTACCAAAAGTAAAAAAAAAATTAGCGTAGAGTAACGTCCCCTGATATAGAGCAGACGACAATTTCTAATGCTAGTGAAAATGGATACAAAGTAGGTAAAGTGTATGTTAATTTCACAGCTTTGGAATGAAGGAAATCAAACATGTTCCAACATTTCTAAAACCTTGAACATTCCTGGCGGACTGTCTACAGAGTTGTGAGTAAATTAAAAGCAGGTAATGGAATCGAGCGAAAAGAAGGTAGTGGGAGGCCAAGAATTTTGGACACAAAGGACCATCGGCGTCTCGCCCAAATCGTTCGGGCTGGGCCAATGAAGAGTGTAGAAAACATACGGCAGCGCATGATCGAGTTGGGAAGCCCAGAGGTACTAATGCTACTGTCAACCGGAAGCTACACATGGATGAATTACAAAAAAAAGCGGGTAATTTCGTTTGCTCAAGAGACTCACAAACAGATCGCTTGAACTGGTGCCACGAACACAAAATTTGTCATGGGACAATGTGATTTTTTTCAGATGAATGTTCTGTTTGGTCTTATCCTGCTCAGAATAAATATTTGGACGCTCTGTAACGCCTGTGTACCAGCGACCGAAACATACCTAGAAATTCCATCTTTGGGGAGGGGTGTCAGCAAGAGGTGCCACCCCACTGTGTGTTTTCACAGGAATTTCACGAAAGAAAGGTACATCGAAGAGTGCCATTTATGCAGGTCATGTACCCCGATGGGTGAACATGACAATGACCCAAATCAACAGCTCAACAAAGGTTGGCTGCAAGAGAAGAATGTGTATAGTGCTGAAGTGGCCCAGTATAACAGTCCCGATCTAACCCAATTGAAAACGTTTGCACTACTCAAAATCATTTAAAAAAGAGTGGACTTTTTTTCAAGAAGGTGCTAAAAATACTGTGACAGTCTGACTCTGTTATTACCTACAATGCATTTGTGGGAATGTATGCCTCGCCGTTGTCCAGGCTTGCTTGCTGGAGAAGGCAACATTTATTTGTACTAAACTTTATGAATTGTTAATAGATAGGGGAGATACCAATCTTCTCTGGACATACAGTTTTTTTATTATTTTGCTTCTATGAGTATGTTCCTGCGAAAATAAGACTGCTTTTTTTTGCAAAGTACCTATATATATATATATATTATATTATATATATATATATATATATATATAAATATATATATATATATATATATATATATATATATATATATATATATATATATATATATACTCATGGAAATAAGTAAGTGTGCAATACATTATAGGGCACTGTGCGTGATTTCATGGATGAAATGAAATAAAAGGTGGCACACAATGTGGATGAATATTGAATAAAAGACCAAGTGATCACTTTGATTTTAGTGAAAGTGTCATGAAAGAAAGATAAAAACTAAAGTCAGTGTGGCATCCCCACGAAAAAATGAAATCTTGATTTCTGTACCGTGTATGTCCACCTATTCCGCACTGTTCTGCACGACACGGGTCTTAAACCTGGAATGTTCCTGGCAGTCCATGTTGCCTGAATAAACCTGTTACGCAAGTGCGTAAGGCGAATGTAACGATCTTGTGCAGGGGTGGTAACTCGTGGTCGGCCGCTTCTATGGCGATCAGCAGTGGATCCAGTTTGGTGGAAACGAGCTTACGAGCTTGAATGCGTGATATAGTGTTCCTGTGAACATTGAAATGTTGTGATACAGCTAATATAGTCGCTCCATCAGCTAACATCCTGTGACGGCGTTGGTTGGTGTGTTTGCTGCTGTTCCTTCGTTCTTCTATTATTGATTGAAGAGTAAAGTCACTCTCTAGATGTAGTTAATGTTTGGTATTGATGGTTAGCTCTGACCATCAGAACATCCCTTCGACGTTCTGATTTGCATATTATATATTAGTTGATTTCCCTTGTGGGAGAGCTATCGTGCTGGAAAACGTAAACATTTACAGCTGTGAACCAAACCCGAAACGTAAGTAAAAGATCAAGCCTTCTGTTCTGAGTCCACATGTATTGAGGTTCATACAAAAGACGATATCCGACATTCACAAAACTTCATGTACAGTTCAGCATAACAATGAATTCCAAATAATATCAGTAAGTATCCGTCCGTGTCAAAACATTATGTCAGATGAACATCGTGGCTATATACGTGCGCTGTTGTAGTCAACAGCCAGAAATGAGCGCATGAGTTCTCGACAGCTACAATTTGAATCATAATGCGATTCTCCTTCCATCATTTAATCTAATTTAATTAATCTCATACTTAGATTAATATCCGAACTGACCCTGAGTTCTACATTGATTCATATATATAATATAGGCTATATACTAAGCCTTTTTCTTGGAAGAAATACAAGACACGACTTTCTTGCTTGACGGATAGCGTAACAAGGGCCATGTAACCAAGTCACCCTGCTTGACCTTCCCAACGCGAATGCGTCATAATCTCCGCATATATTTCGCGTTCAGTATACCGTAAAATATCGACATATTCTATAAATGTTAATGACCCCTAAACGTTGCGCACGGCTAAACCCCAGCAGACGCCGTCATTTAAAATAACACCGTAACAGATTTCCTGTCAGACGGGGGAGAAAAAAAAATCTGTTAGATAGATTTTTTTTTTGTTGGAACAATATTAATCAAATTATCAAAAATTTAACAAAACCCGACGTATGACCTACGATGTTCTATCTAGAACAGTGTCGTGGTCATGTCAGTAATATCTTATAATAAAATCAACGTCATGTCATACATATAACTTATATTAAACAAGGAAATGTCACTGTCACTAACTAATTAACTAATTAATTTGATGTATGTATCGACTAACTAATAATGTGAGGTGTTATTAAAATTATTCTAACTAATTAAAATTAAAATAATTAATTATAATATGTACGTATTGTACTAACTAATTAATATCCAATTGAAGAAAATGAGAAATAGTATAAGAGAGTAAAAGAAATAAAAATTGAGAAGTACGGACAATTAAAACTAAATATTAAAGTATACATTAAATTAGAATGTGTGTGAAAATGAAGTGTAAGGATAGATACCTAATTAAATTAACGCAATCAGAAGAAAAGAAGAGAAAAAATTCATACATTTTAACTATAAATATGAAATGTCATAATCTAATATCTATTACCTTAATAATTACACTAATTAAAAGGTTTAATTGGTGTGATATTATTTTGTTTCATCTTTTCTTAGTATATTTTATTTTTTTTATTTCATCACACTTTGACTTTATTTTATTATATATTAATTTAATAACTAGAAAATTTAACAATATCGGACATGAAGATCCAATCGTTGTTACATCCTGTTGACTTGTATGAAAGTTCATTAAGACACAAGGTTCATATTATCGAATTATGATATGAGTATCCAATCATCGTTAGTTCCTTTATTAAACTTTGAACGTAAATTTAATAAGTCATCACCGTATCTGTCCCTTCTTCATCAGAGATTGTTCCTTTTTAACAGTTTTCAATCGAAATGAGTGATACGCAAAGTGGAAGTGAAGTCCAAATTTTCAAACGATCCGTAAAACTTGATATTTTGATCACAATAGTTTATTTCGAAATGTCCTTATTTAAGTAGGAAGTCCAACTGAAGTGTTGTATATTCTGACGTGGCATTAATACCGTTCATTGCAAATGTAATGCTTGATTAGTCAGAAAATTTTCTTGAAATAGTAATATTCATTCAGAATCCGTAGGATGTCTGGACAACGTATCGGCTATGACGTTCTCAGTTCCTGGTATCGACTGTATTTCGAACTCATATGGTTGCAACGCAATAGCAAATCGTGCAAGCTTTGGACTTTTATGGTTTGAACGACGTAATGCTGCCACAGATTTCTGATCAGTCTGGATCAGAAATGGAGATCCCAGCAAAAATTTTTCTAGTTTGGTAATTGCCCAGATTACGGCGAGCAATTCTCTGTCTACAGTCGAATATTTAGTCTCCGGAGGTTTCAGCTTGCGTGAGATATAAAGTACAGGGTGAAGGACATCATCATGATATTGGAGTAGACAAGCCCCGAGTCCGTAATTACTCGCATCTGTACGTAGAACAAACTTTTTAGAGGCATCTGATAATCTTAAAACAGGTGGGCATGAAAAAAATGTTTAAGATAGTGCGAAATGTTTTGTCACATTCGTCTGTCCAATTTATCCTTAATGGCATGTTCTTCTTTAATAACGATGACAGGACAGCCGTGATGGATGATAAGTGAGGTACAAATCTGCTATAGTATTGGATTAACCCTAACAGACTCCTAACCTGTTTCTTCGTTTGAGGAACAGATAAATTTAATATTTTAGAAACCGTACTGGGAATTGTTTGGATACGTCCTGATCCAATAATGTGTCCCAGGAATGTTATCTCATTACACGCTATTTGAATTTTAGTTGGTTTAGCGGTTAAATGGTTATCCCGCAATATTTCCAAAACTGATTTAAGACCCAAAAAATGTTCCTCAAATGATGAACTAAACAAACATATGTCGTCAATGTAGGTAATTATATCTGATCTACCTGCTAAAATTTTTCGCATCATGCGAATAAAGGTAGCTGGAGCATTCATTAGCCCAAAAGGCATCACGTTCCACTGGTAAAGACCTTGTGGAGTTGAGAATGCTGTGTAGTATTTGGCTCTTTCGGTTAGTGGAATCTGCCAATAACCTTTGGTTAAGTCAATTTTAGTGAAAAGTGTAGCATTGGATAGACGAGGAAGTAAATCGTCAAGGATAGGATGTGGTTCGCTATCAGGTACTGTCTGCGCATTAAGTTTCCTATAGTCAACACATAAACGTATGTTGTTGTCCTTTTTCCGGACAATGACTAAAGGAGAAGAAAATGGAGATGTACTAGTCTCAATAATACCTAATGATATCATCTGTTCGAGTTCCTGAGATGTCTTACTCAGAAAATGTAGAGGTACAGAATAAGGATGAACACGAATTGGTGTATCATCGTTAAGAATAATATCGTGACTAATTACAGATGTGCAACCCGGTACATCCGTTAACACATCTGGGAAAGATTGTAGAAGATCAGCAATGCGTTGATGCTGTTGCGGTGTAACCGTAGAAGAAATGGTCACATCACGCCAAGATTCAGTAGATTGGACAATAAGTACAGGTAAAGGCATCTGCACTTCAGGAAAAGAAGATTCTTCCTCCTGTATAACAGATAGATTAGAATAATGACAAGTAGATACAGTATTGTCATCTAGTTCATGAAAAATTGACTGTAAGTGTATAGGACGTGTATGAAATTGCTTGAGCATATTAATATGGAATATCTTTCTGTGTCCCTTGATATCTAAGACGTAATCAACGTCTGAAATTTTATCAGTAACTTTATAAGGACCAGTCCATGAGATCAATAACTTATTGTTATTGTGAGGGAGTAATACATAAGCCTCATCGCCTGGGAATAATTGGCGTAATCGTCTAGATCGATTTTGTATAGATCGAGCCTTAGCTTTTGCAGCCTCAGAAGAAGCTGTTGCCAATTGGCAAGACTCAATAATATTATTCCGAAGATTAATCACATACTCATAAGATGACTGAGTGTCCTGAGTCATCTCTGCATCAATTAATAAATCTTTTATCAGTCCCATAGGACCTCTCGGAGGGGCACCAAAAACTAACTCAAAGGGAGAGAAGCCAGTTTGTTCATGTGGCACCTCTCGGTAAGCAAACAGGACAGCTGGGAGTGCTCTGTCCCAGTCCTGAGGGTGTTTAACAGTAACCTTATGTAAAAGTTGCTTAAGCGTACGGTTAAGTCTTTCAACTGCACCGTTACTCATGGGATGATAAATGCTACTCAAATTTCTATCAATGTTCCAGGTTTTCATTACTTCCTTCATGGTATCGGATATAAACTGCGACCCATGGTCAGATAATAATTTTCTAGGAAACCCTATTCTAGAAAAAATTAGATGTAATGCATCAGCTACATCTGTGGTAGTGGTGGTCTTCAATGGAATGGCTTCTGGCCATCGTGTGCATAAATCAATGCACGTGAGAACAAATCTATGTCCTCTCGCAGATGGTAGAAGTGGACCAATTATATCTATGGCCATCTTGTCAAAAGGTCGTACTGAGATATCGCAAGCCTGAATAGGCGCCGTGTGAAAAGCTCCACGTGCTTTCACTTCCTGGCACGTAGTACAAGAACGTACATACTGCGAAATATCCCGTGATACTCCTGGCCAAAAGAATGAAGACAATACTCGAGATCGTGTTCGAGTATATCCCAAATGTCCTGCACACTGCAAAGCATGCGCGTGTTGAAGAATGTACCGTCTAAAAGCAGCCGGTACCATCACTTGTTGTTTTACCTGTGATTTATCACTAAAACATCTAATCAGTATATTATTTTTAATAATAAACCAATGTTTGTTATTATTACCTGATGTTAAATTATCAACCTTATTAACTAGGTTAAAAAATTTATTTAAAGATTTGTCATTTTTTTGTTTGTTTGCAAATGATTCCCTGTCAATAGGTGAATTGACCTCAATATCCTCCTGTTTCTCTGCATCCATCTTATTATCATTGACACTCTCCATGAGCATAGTCTGAGCTCTAGTCGTCACGGCGTTTCCAGTGCATAGATTGTGTCTCTCCCATTCAATAATATCTTCTGGTGAACAATCCTTGCTGCCGTGTATGCGACCCACCATAAGGTCTGCAATCGGCTTTTTCAGCATGCATACCTTCGCGTTCCCTGTGAAAAAAGGTGTTTTAACATGGATAATAGCTGTGGGGTAAAATTCAATAGTTCCCCCAAAAAGTCATGCAACGGACATATTCCCCCGTTGCACAGCTAGGATGTACCAGCGACTGTCGCACTCCAATGGTTGTGGACCCCGAATCTCTCAATACAGAAACTATAGAACCGTTAACTATCCCTCTGTTAAAAATCAGAGAGCCTGTTCCATCATTGGCTGCAAGACCTACTTCAGGTGGAATGTGTCCGCAGTTTAGCACTGTCTCCTTTGCCTTCTGAAAAATAAGATTGCATTGTGGGCAACTATTCGCCACGTTATAATTTATAGCAAAGCATGCAGCAGAAGAATGCATTGTATTATCGTTAGGTGGAACCTGAACCTTAGGAGTGATATCATTTGTAACTGCTGCCCCGGTATTATGGTTATAATGTGAAGATCCACGAGAATGAGAACGATTCCGAGAATAATTAGTTGAATTATCCCGTTGTCGTCTATTGTAATTGTTATCTCGATGTTTTGAGTTATAATTATCGCTATTCTTCCAATTGTTACCATTATTATATTGATATGACCGATTATAACTTGAGTTACGTGGATTACTGTTGTATCTTGACTGAGGTGAATAATTTCTGTTTTGTTGTCTTCCTCTATTAAAGTTATTGTTAAAGTTATTCTGTCCCTTATGAAAATTAATGTCATAGTTTCCTTTGAACCTACCTCTGTCTACACTGTGTGTTCTTGGTTTGTTATTACTATGATGTGCCATATTGGAGGCTACAGGAAGAGGTTCTCTTATCAAAGAGCCAGAAATATTAGCATTCGGATGAGCTGTGCAGTAATTTAAAGAAATTTTTTCTAACTCATCAATATTTTCTGGTTTTCTTTCTTGCAGATAAGCAAAGAATGGTGGGCTGACAGAAGATAATACTTTATCTCTCAATAACAAATCGACTAACTTGTCATAAGATTTGTTGACACCTGCCAGTTCAACCCATCTGTTAAAAGTATTGCGTATGTTAGCAATAAATCCTGTAAAATCTTTATTATTATCTGGCAACAAACTTTTGAAACGTAATCTACATGCCTCTTCGTTCAAGTGGAAACGACGTAATAACAAAGTCTTAATAGCCTCATAGTCTGTGGCTAATGTAGGATCAATATTTTGTGCTGCACTTGCAGGTTCGCCATCCAGAAATTCCTTAAGTTTAAGTGCCCATGCAGTTTTGTCAAGGTTATTGACCTTACATATATCCTCAAAGCGCGCCAGCCATGATGATAGGTCGTCCACGTGTAATTTGAAAGGTGGTAGCTTAAAGTAATAATTGCCCTTAAGTCGGTTGGATGAAGATCCCGATTGAGCATTATCATTTTGGCTTGCTGCAGCACCCTGTGAATTAAGTTTTGCTGTTTCCAATTTAAGCCGTTGCAATTCCATTTCTTGCTGCAGTATGATTTCCTGTCGTTTCAATTTATTTTCTTCTTCAATCCGTAGGATTTCATCTCTTGCCACCTTTCTTTCTTCTTCTTCCTTAGCAATAGCTTTCTTTTCAGCCTCTTTTCTTTCATGGTTCGCAAGTTGCTGTTCCGCAAATTCCAGGAGTGCATCTCCCTTTTTGTTACAATCTTTTCCAATTTTAATGAAATGATCCAAGGTAAGCATTCTTGAAGTTAAATTATTTAAGTATTCAATTACTTATGTCTTGTAATCACCACTAGAATCTATGTTGATTATTATAATTACTCAACGAATGAATAATTAATATAAGAAATTGCAGTATTCCCGTAATGTTATTTATTAGTTCCACAAATCTATAATATTTTGTAAAAATATTATATATATATACCCGATAATATCTATCATAAATAGTTATGATAGTTAGTTATATAAGGTGCTGAAATTATATCATGCACTTAATATTAATATTCAATAATTATGGGTATTATTCCTAAATAATTAGGTTATTTAATATTAATTGTCACTAAGTTCCCAATGTAGTACTGAGAAAGTGTACTAATTAATATTTAATATGTCTTAATATGTTATAAAGTTATAATAATTAATCATAGTATATTATGTCATAATCATGAGCTATAAAGTGCATTGCCCATTTCTTGGACCATCACTGCAAATTGGTGCAAAGTCCCTAATTCCTCTTTAAAACTCATAAAAATTTAATCATATTAATCTATACTCTTATTAAAGAATAAATTATAGCATTAATATTAAATTATAAAGGGATGAAATGAAGACAAACAATACAATGGGTTAACCAAGGATTACAGAACATTATTAACATACAACAAAGACATTTTCACAATAAATTTTAAAATGCATTTACAACTAAGTTGACTAGACCGGAAGTGAGAATTAAAGAATGAACTGAATAGATAATTAACCTGTGTACACAACAATTAGTGATGTATACATGGACTCATTAACGGTCGTACAACAAAAATATAAACTGAAAGATAGTAAGGTCAGAAAAAACACGATCGATTACAAACATTGTTAAAGAACTGAATAAAAATTAGAACCAAATACACTAGAATACCACAGTTATAACATGACTATACACCTAACATGCAAGGTGAATTAATGCAAGTCCGAACGACACGATCACCGATAATGTATTCGACGCGTTCTTCGCGAAATGCTATTAATTCACGGCCTTAAGAACAATTACAATCAATTCGTAGCATCCAAGGAGCCATAGAACTGATTATAATTCGCCGCCCATCCATACCCGCTACATGTAAAAGGACAGAAACAATATTTAACATGGCTACAAAAAAAAAAAAGAACATGGCGTTATCGGACAAACAGGACGAAATATGGTAACGTTTAAAATCAGTTACTTATCTTTTTTTTGGCAGTAATACAGTACATTATCTGCTTCGCCAACAGACTCGCGAGCTTGTTTGAAACATTGAAGACATTAGTAATACGTTTCATTTGCTGTTTGAGAGCTCCAAATAAATTTTTTTGAAGGACATTGAATGTTGCTGACTTTTGCAACCGTTCGTACTGTTGTCAAGGGCATGACGTCACCGGTGTTTTTGCATAATAATGTCCATTTCGGCTCAAAAGGAAAAATGTCTTATTTTTTTTGAGGTTCGCTCTTTTGAAAATTTCAAGACCACTAATGGCCACCAGTTGTGACGGGTTGGTTGGTGTGTTTGCTGCTGTTCCTTCGTTCTTCTATTATTGATTGAAGAGTAAAGTCACTCTCTAGATGTAGTTAATGTTTGGTATTGATGGTTAGCTCTGACCATCAGAACATCCCTTCGACGTTCTGATTTGCATATTATATATTAGTTGATTTCCCTTGTGGGAGAGCTATCGTGCTGGAAAACGTAAACATTTACAGCTGTGAACCAAACCCGAAACGTAAGTAAAAGATCAAGCCTTCTGTTCTGAGTCCACATGTATTGAGGTTCATACAAAAGACGATATCCGACATTCACAAAACTTCATGTACAGTTCAGCATAACAATGAATTCCAAATAATATCAGTAAGTATCCGTCCGTGTCAAAACATTATGTCAGATGAACATCGTGGCTATATACGTGCGCTGTTGTAGTCAACAGCCAGAAATGAGCGCATGAGTTCTCGACAGCTACAATTTGAATCATAATGCGATTCTCCTTCCATCATTTAATCTAATTTAATTAATCTCATACTTAGATTAATATCCGAACTGACCCTGAGTTCTACATTGATTCATATATATAATATAGGCTATATACTAAGCCTTTTTCTTGGAAGAAATACAAGACACGACTTTCTTGCTTGACGGATAGCGTAACAAGGGCCATGTAACCAAGTCACCCAGCGCGACCTTCCCAACGCGAATGCGTCATAATCTCCGCATATATTTCGCGTTCAGTATACCGTAAAATATCGACATATTCTATAAATGTTAATGACCCCTAAACGTTGCGCACGGCTAAACCCCAGCAGACGCCGTCATTTAAAATAACACCGTAACACATCGCTATAGCTATTGCTCGCTATTGTTGCTTGTCATTGTCAAAAAAGATGTTTCTGTTGGACTCTTGGTACTCTCTATTTCAACGATTACGTTTTCACATGCTTGTGATTAGAGCTACACACTTACCTTCCTTTTATCTGTGATAAATACTCCCCTACGTTACTTTTCACGTGATTTATCTTGCACCGTGATTATCTCCCCATGAATAATGCGATCCAATTGTAATTGCACGGGTAAGTGAACAACACTCACACAAACGTGTGTGCCAACTTGCATTTGAGTTCACCCAAGAACACACGCACAGTACCCTGTTGAGTGCTGCACACTTAATTTTCTTCCATGAGTATATATATATATATATATCTTACAGAAGCTACCGTCCCTCTATCTACCCCCTAGTAATGTAATGAATTTCACAGAGACAACGATCTCAAATTACGAACATGTCTCCGAAGCGTAGCCTCGTGTAAATCGCATGGGAACATCAAATGAACAAGAATAAAGAATGAGGTGTTATGGGTGGCAAAGGCAGAGGCAACTATTAGACAGGTGACCACAGTTTAAAATATATTTAAGGGAGAAGAGTGGAGTAAGTCAGGGAAGAACTGGACAAACAACCAGCAAGTCATCATCAGCCTTGGTAGAGAGGGCAGAACTTATGCCAATGGGAGGACAAAGCTGGAAATCGATCACCTGATAAATGATCATACTGGGAATGATGATATCATTGTGTACACTGATGGGTATGTAATCCGTGGTGATTAATCAGGGTGGGGCTTCTCTCAGAGTAAAGGACATAGGCTGGCTTACATGGTAACAACTTCCAGCATGAGAATAGAGGTAGAGGCAGCCAATGCAGCCTTAAGGTGGCTGTCTGAAACTTCATTAGCAAGGTCAGATATTGCATCAGATTCAAAATCTATGCTTCGAAAGGTCCACAGTGGATGGCTAAGGCAGGAATGGTAAACGTCGATAGGGACCTCGAATCTTCAGGCACAGCAGGAATCGCGGCAATAAAGAGCTAACAGACTATCTTCACGAGCACCCATAGAAGGTGCACTGTATATGGATAAGTGAGAGATACTGAGGGTAGTTAATAATCGCCTATTAGAGAATGACACTGCAATCGATAAATCATCAAGGCCAAGATTATTCTATGTATTGACTGAAAAATAGGTAAAAGCTCAGTAGCCCTAGTTCAACTATATACATACATACATACATATATATATATATATATATATATATATATATATATATATATATATATATATATATATATATATATATATATATATATATATATATATATATATATATATATATATATATATATATATATATATATATATATATATATATATATATATATATATATATATATATATATATATATATATATATATATATATATATATATATAAGGGGTTAATATACGCGTGTATATATATATATATATATATATGAAAGTGTTTTTAAAGTAGTAGAGCAAATTAACTTTTATTTGTTATATCTTTTTTTCAACAGATTAACCAGATCACATCAATACCAGCGAGAAGCTTACCCTTTAATCTGACGCATTTGTCTATTACACAGAATCCTATAGCAACCATTGATGAAGATGCTTTTGAAGGCTCGACCTCCACACTGGAATCTTTAACGTTTTCCCGAGCTCGATTCACTCGCATTTCTGATGCATTTCTTCACTTAACTGCCCTCAAATATTTCACCGTTTACAACACAAACATTTTAGATTGGAATGATGACGCCATGAAAAACATTGGCAAAACGGTGCTATCAATTTATTTTCAAAATGTAGGCCTGACTGCATGGCCTACGTGGATTCAGTATTTCTCTCAACTGACGGAGTTGACTTTAGACGATACTTCAATCTCCTCGATTCCTGACGACGCACTTGACTTGCTGGTTAACAGTTTACAAGTTCTGTCAATCAGCAACGGCAGTCTCACAGCGATCCCAAAAGCATTTTCCAAACTCACTGCTTTAGAGTCGCTGAATTTAGAAAACAATAACATTGTAGATGTAACGTTTATTCCACATTTGAGTAATTTATCCTTATTGTCTTTAGATCATAACAAAATATCGGATGCAAATCACCTGAGCAATGCGTTAAGACCTTTCGCTGATTCGCTACGCGATATAGAGCTTAAAAACAATGAGTTAACAGCGATTCCTGATCTGTCATTTTTAAAAAAAGTAGGAAGCTTAGTTTTCAGGTACAATCAAATTTCCGATGCAAACTCAGGATCTGTGCCACCAGGTCTTTATGAACTTGATCTAAGTTACAATTTACTTACTGCTATTCCATCCCTGTGGGCTCATCTTCTGACTGTGACTTCTTTGGTCCTTCCATATAACTCTATCACGAAACTTCAAGCGACGGACATTCATAATACAACATATGAAGTTGATCTAGGACATAATCTTATCACGGAGTTGACAGAGACAAGTTTTCCTCCGAAATGTAATATCGGAGCTGCATATTTTAATGCCAATCCCATATCAAGTATATCTGCACAAGTGTTCCAGAATCTACCAAAACTTATAATACTGGACCTGAGCGAGACCAGATTATCACGTCTGCCTTTGCAGCTTTCTTCTTTAACCAGATTACTGATTCTGGATTTGAGTGATTCTACTTATCTAGTCTGTACTTGTGCTGAGAAGTCTTTGGAGCCGTTGATTTTGTCACTTGAGGAGATCGATGGCGACTGTGGCTTAATTAGCATTCACAACTTCTTTATGGATTTAAGCGCATCTTGCCCGGATACATGATGACAATGGCAATATTTTCTGTATAAACGAGAATAGGGCAACGTTTGTCTGACTAATGGAGAACAGCATGTGACGTAATTATTGCCCAATAACTGTAAATGATCCGTTCGTGTCGTATTATTTCCCTATTAGTCTATAGTTCTCAGGTTTTACCTCAATTTTTTTCATTTATATCATGTTGTGTTGTTATCAGTTTTTCCTCTTTCAGTTGTCCTTTTCAGTTTTTCCAGAAGGTTCTAAAATAGCATATGATACTTATAGCGTTTTGAAGACACTTGTAAGGGGTTGTCCCAATTTTTATGTGGGGAAGGGATTTAGTATATAAAAATGTTTTCTTAAAAGCAGATTTAAAAGTATCATAATACTTGAAGTTTCATCTATCTATCTATCTATCTATCTATCTATCTATCTATCTATCTATCTATCTATCTATCTATCTATCTATCTATCTATCTATCTATCTATCTATCTATCTATCTATCTATCTATCTATCTATCTATCTATCTATCTATCTATCTATCTATCTATCTATCTATCTATCTATCTATCTATCTATCTATCTATCTATCTATCTATCTATCTATCTATCTATCTATCTGTCTACCTGCCTGTCTGTCTGTCTGTATGTCTGTCTGTCTGTCTATCTGTCTGTCTATCTATCTATCTATCTATCTATCTATCTATCTATCTATCTATCTATCTATCTATCTATCTATCTATCTATCTATCTATCTATCTATCTATCTATCTATCTATCTATCTATCTATCTATCTATCTATCTATCTATCTATCTATCTATCTATCTATCTATCTTTATACATACATATATAGATAGAAGCTCCCTTCAGTCATAACTGACAATGGGAATGCGTCCTTGAGGTGATAGCCCTTAGCTGCTTGTTTCTTGATGTTGCGTGATCGTTTTTCTTCTGCTTGTCGTGAGAGCTTCGTGTGAGGTTACCTAACGGCTGTACTTATTCCGAATAGCAAAAAAAACTCTGAAACATGAAAGCACTCATGGTTTTTTCAAGGTAGATCTTAAACACCACATTGTTTCTAAAGTAGACCCTGAGAGCTCTGGGTTGCCTGCAGCTGATTTAGTCTGTTCAGATAAACGAAGAAGTGTTACCTTTAAGTTTTCCTGTGGCGTTCGCTAGACTGGTTTTTTTCTTACATCTTGTACTATTACTAATATTCTTGGTTCATACTTCTTTCTTAAATTTCCATTTCTTCTCCCTCTCAATTATTCCAAGAGATGACCAACCACTAAATACTTTCTCTCTCTCTCTCTCTCTCTCTCTCTCTCTCTCTCTCTCTCTCTCTCTCTCTCTCTCTCTCTCTCTCTCTCTCTCTCTTTAAATATGAAGCATCTTTATTGGTTCCTCCCTCTCTCTCTCTCTCTCTCTCTCTCTCTCTATTTGTTCTGTGTGTGTGAATGACTGAGTAAATGTGTGTGCTCAATTACTGAATGTGATGATATCGATTAATTGTGATTAAAGTTATTGATATTTTAATTTCAATATGTAAAAGCATTGAGAATTGTATTGCAGGGCAGACATGTAAAACAGCAATTATGCCTAATTCTTTATCCTGATGAAATAAAGATTTCGTTCGTTTGGTCGTTCGTTCTCTCTCTCAGGTATGTGATGCACGATGTAACATGTGCTGTGTGGCTAAATAAAAACCGCACCAACAAATGATTACACTGACAAACAACATTTTTCTTTCTTATATAAGAATAAGTGTTCTTAGGTCAGTTTTTGCGCTGATTTCAAATTTGAAATCCGTTTATCTCTATCACGTCGGGTTCTTAAGATATTTGTGAATAAATATATTTTTGGAAAACCGTTATTTGCTCCGTTTCATTTTTACTATATAACTTATTAAAAATTAATAAAATGCAAAATAATTCTACTTTTTATACTGCTAAAAAATGCATGACTTATGTTATGCTATTTTTCAAATAGTTACTGTATTTTGAAATAATTATGAGCGAAATATGGCTTCTAGAAGTTGTAGAAATTTGGCTGATCTGTTCTGTTACGTGTGCGGATATTTTACCGATCGTGTTCACCAGAAAAACGTTACACCATTACTAAAGAAAGCATATGAACTTTATTTCGATTTGAAAGTTGATGATGCAAATAAATCTTGGAAGCCAAATGCAGTTTGTTCAACTTGTGCAAATACATTGGCAGGTTGGTTATGAAAATCGCCGAAGCATAAGTCGATGCCTTTTGGAGTGCCAGTAATATGGCATGAACCGACAAATCACGCTACTGATTGTTACTTCTGCTTGACAAATATCCATGGTTTCACTTTTAAAACTAGAAAGTCTGTGGTTTATCCAAATATTGAATCGGTTTCGAAACCAGTGCCTTATGATCCAATCACGTGTCCGATCCCAGTTCCACCAGAACAATATCCGTTGGACGTGAATGAACCATCAGAAAGTGATAGTTTACCAGCTTTAGAAACTAATTCTGACTCAGATTATATACTGGTGAATGATGGTGTTCACTTAATTAACCATTCAGAACTTTCAGATCTAATACGTGATCTCGCTCTTACCAAAGGACAAGGGGAATTACTCGGTTCACGACTCAAAGAATGGAATCTTTTAGCGCCCAATACTCCGATACCTAAATTTCGTCATAGACACAGAGAACTTGTTCAATACTTTGAGATGGATGATGACATTTGCTATTGCAAAGATGTAAACGGTCTAATGGTGCACCTCGGTCATGAGCACATAGTCAACGAATGGCGACTTTTCATCGACTCTTCCAAGACTAGTCTAAAAGACGTGTTATTGCATAACGGAAATTTATTTTCATCAATTCCAGTCGCCTACTCTGTTCATATGAAAGAAACTTATGACAATATGGCTATACTTTTGGCAAAAATAAAGTACAATGACTACCAATGGCGGATTTGTGGAGACCTAAAGGTCATTGCAATTCTCACGGGCACGCAGACTGGGTATACTAAATTTTGTTGCTTCCTATGTGAATGGCTCAGCCGCAACAGACAGGAACATTATGCAAGAAAGGTGTGGCCTATCAGGGATCGTATGCAGCTCGGGCATAAAAATGTAATACACGAGCCGTTAGTTAACAAAGACAGCATCATTTTACCACCGTTACATATAAAGTTGGGGCTCATAAAGAATTTCGTAAAAGCGTTAGATAAAACGAGCAAAGCTTTCACTTATCTTCGAGAAAAGTTTCCGCAAGTTAGCGATGCAAAGATAAAGGAAGGTATCTTTGTAGGACCTCAGATTAGGAAAGTTATTGCAGACAAACAATTCGAGAACTTGTTACATGGTAGTGAACTTCGCGCATGAATGGCATTCAAATCGATCGTTAATAACTTTCTGGGAAATCACAAATCTGTCGAATATGTGCATATTGTTAAGCAGTGCATAGATGCATACAGAATTATGGGCTGAAACATGTCCCTCAAAATCCATTTGCTCGATTCGCATCTTGACTTTTTCCCTGACAACCTTGGTGAAGTCAGCGATGAACATGGAGAACGATTCCATCAAGATATCGCCGTAATGGAGTCACATTATCAAGGACGGTGGAGTGTGACCATGCTTGCAGATTATTGTTGGATGCTTCATCGCGATGTATCACATGCCATTCACCGACGAAAGTTGACTGCAAAGAAATTCAAGCCTACATAACTGTTATACTTCTTGTACGAATGATGTTGTAATACTGTATGCGTTGTTAAAAAACTTCAATTGCGTATTTCTAGAGATCCCGACCTGATAGAGAAAAACGGTTTGCAGATTTGAAAACAGCGCATTAACATTGACCAGAAAAACATAGAAATGTTAGAGAAAGAAAAAAAAAATTTTTTTTTGTTAGTCAGTGTTATCATTACAATCGACCTCTGCACCAAATAGATAACTAGCTTTATCCAATACTAGTTAACGTCTCTTCGTTTCGGACGTTCTTTGATTTAGATGCAATGAATCAGTTCAATTTTAGTTTTTTTTCCCCATGCCATATTGTTAATGTTTAGAATTAATTTTATCTCGCTATCTTTTTTGTTCTATTCTGTTATGTGAATTTAGCCTTTTTGACCTAGTTTTTTAAAGTTCTGTCTTCTTCTGGAGGTAAAATAGTTGAGTATCTGCGACATATCTTTGTGAATGACAAACAGCTTTATATTTATTTATTTGAGGTTTTCCTCTTTTTGGGCGCCTGTACGCCCAATGTATTATATAAATATAACTTCCTCAAGAATTAATATGTGTAATATATTATTCTCAAACTTCCATCTTTTTTATCCATAATTTGCCAGGTGTCGCATACAAAATGTAATGCAGAATGTACCATTTCATTTTGGCTGAACATGGAACTTTGATTGTTGATGGATGCGTTCACCAAAACATTCATGAGGTCTTGTTGTAGGGGTGTCTGTAGCAATTGTCAAATTTTCTAATGAACTGTGTCACGGATTTGCCTCCCCTTCTTTGCAGTAATGGTCCAACATTGGCCAAAACTCAAGAGCATCTAATCTTGGTCTTCATAGGTGTCTACCTTCGCACAAGATTACTCGTGTCAGAGTTGTTTATAGAAGGATAATGATGCTTTTATCTCAAGGGTGTTTTCATAAGATATTTCAGAAGTCAAGAACAATACTGCACTTGGGCAGGGCAATTGTTAATATATATCTGATCAGCCGCCTTTTATGAAGAATTAAGCAATTATTAATTTCAGCTCGTTCAAGCCCTTACCCTAATTTACTCAGTGGAATTCTTCTTATTATGGTATAGCTCTGTTTAGAGTGTATTTAGTAAATTGACTGAGACAAACATGCAGTACATCCAAAATGATTAAACCGACGTTAAATTTATATATTTACAAATAACAAATTTAATAATCAACTAAGTTTTAACAGTTTAAAAATGTGAAAAATCTTTAACAGAAAATACTTAGCATCGTGCAATGGTAGTGTTTTATGAAAGAAATCACTTGGCAGCTTTTAGGTTTGACTTAGCTACAAATGTAGTTTCTTCTCCCGCTGGGGTTTTTCGGGTTCTGTGCAGGTACGTCACTGGTCAAGATTAAAGGCGCAGCACGTTCTGGATTAAGGAGTAACTGCTAAGCTGGTCTCGGGTCTCTAGGACCCTCTGATGATGGTGTCTAGTTCGTCGTCAGTCCACTTCTTTCCTGACTTTGCTCCAGAGATTAGTACCCTCAGCTGGTGCCACCAACTAGCATGGTAAAAGAAGAGAAACGAATACCCTCTGGGTATTGAGTTTCCCGACACATACTAATGTGTTCCCATCTTTCTATTCCACCATCCCATCTACCTCAGAATTTATCATCGATGAGAATTAAGCTTAATCCCTCGAGAGAAAACTTTATTTACATTTAAATTGAATAGCTTTATATTTACTTTCCATTCAAATTATGAAAAGGTTAATATTATGGATAGAATATGTTTACATTTACATTGGTTGAAAAATGTTCACAATATAGATTGAATATGTTTTTATATACATCCACACTGGTTGAAAAGCTTGAAAACTTTAATTAATTTTAAAGTGAATAGGTTTACATAGACATTTACACTGGTTTGTGCTTGTAAATATTATAATTATAATGTAATTCATCATTTCTTTCATCTTTTCCTCCCTGCTCCATTTGGAAGTTGGGACTACTTATGCTTTTAGTTATCTTAAAGAGACAAGCAATAAAGCAGTCACCAGCCCTTGCAGTGGTAGTTCATTAAATCATCATTCTATGTGCTGAGATTGCCAGCCTCAAATGACCTTGACATCTATTAGCGATTTTCACATATTAATATGCATACGTCAATATATACATATTAGTTCACTTGTTACGAGGGGGCTTCATATGAAAACCTTAAATATTTTTTCTAGATTTATTAAGAAAAAGTGACACACAACTGTATCATTTTTCGACGTAGTCACCATTGCGTTCTATACAAGTCCCCCAGCGCCTACAAAGTGCATGGATTCATCTAGAAAAGAATTCCTTTAGTCTCATGCACCACCTGCTGCACCTCTTCATCGGACCTGAAAGTCTTTCCTCCCATCGTCTCTTTGAGTGGTCGAAAGACGTGGTAATCACTTGGGGCTGGGTCTGGCGAGTACGGCGGATGTGATTGACACTCAAAGTGTAGGTCCTCGATGGTTGCAACCGTTGCACTGGCAGTATGGTGTCGAGCATTTTCATGTTGCAACAAGACACCTGTACTCAGAAGTCCACGTCTTTTTTATTTGATTGCGTGTTGAAGATGATTCCTGAGAAGATCTTGTATACGTGGCACTGGCGACAGTGTTCCCCTTGGGCATGTAGTGCTCTAAAATAACGCCTCGTTCATCCCAAAAGAGAGTCAGCACAATCTTCCCTGCTAATGGCTGCGTGAGGAACTTCTTCGGTTTTGCTGAGGAGGTATAGCGCCATTCCTTGCTCGCTCTCTTGGGTTCCGGCTGGTGGTAGTGAACCCAGGTTTCATCTCCAGTAACAATTCTTGCGAGGAAACCATCATCTTCTGCTTCAAAGCGCCGCAAAAGCTTTTGACAGGCATTAACACGTCAGTGTTTCAATTCTGGAGTAAGCTGCCGTGGCACCCACCTTGCAGAGACCTTGTGGAACTGGAGCACATCATGGATGATGGGGTGTGCTGAACCTTGACTGGTGTCCAGAAGTGCGGCTATTTCATTCACAGCCCGGCGGCGATTTTCCATCACGGTGCGTTAAACTGCTGCAATTGACGCTGGGGTCACGACTCGGTGTGCCTGACCCGGTCGAGAACAGTCTGTCACAGAATTCACGCCGTTTCGGAATTTTCTACTCCACTCGTACACTTGCTGGAGTGGCAGGCATGCATCACCGTACTGGACCTTCATTCGCCGATGAAATTCTATAGGTTTCAACCCTTCGCTGTAAAAAAACGGATAACAGAACGCTGCTCCTCTTTTGTGCATGTCACTTGTAGGGCAGCCATCTTTAAACTCCTAATGTGACGTCATGTGGTTCGTCTGCACCGTGATGCCACCTGCAGGACACTCTTGACGTCCTGAGCAACAATACTGCCAACTTACATGACAATGGCACGGTGTTTCTAATTTCTATCTCAAATTTAAGGTTTTCACTTGAAGCCCCTCGTAAAAATGAAAAATATAGAATGTAAAATGAACAATTTACGACAATCCTGTTTGCTTAGAGGAATAAAGGCATTGGAATAGGGCCCTGTTTTTAAAAAATAAAATTTTGCCTCGTTTTGGCGAGGCGCGTCCCGTTCAACTTAGCCGGTTATATTAGGGCACATGTCTAAATATAAAAGACCTTTAGGTCTTGAGTAAAGGGCTCTTACATGTGTTCTTAGGGGTGGTTATTTTAACAATGAATTCCCACTTTGACTCTGAGCTTTAGATCCCTCAGATTCACGGTGTCCTTGTGAAATGGCAAAGTTTATTATGGGCACTGAAGTCTTCAAAATTGCTCAAACAATGGTCCGGTTCCGATATAAGAATCTTGATTCTAGGCTCTGGCAAGGTCTGGTTGTTGTCTTGGCAAGCGATTCTCACAGTGAACTAGACTAGCAAAAAGCGTCAAATTATATTCACTGTCTTCCCCCGCATTTGTTTGTTACGATGCTAAGCATGGCTCCAATCGTTTCAAACATGCGTGTTTAGGTGGGGTAATTCAAAATATTTCCACGTAGGAAAAATTATGCGCGTATTGCAGAGATTACCTCTCCCATATATGGAAATAAAACATCCTATTACCTTCTATGCAAACTCACACACACATCTGTAAACTCATTCGACAATGTATTTCAGATGTAACATCTTACTTTCCTATGAAACCGGTGGACAAGAAATGATTAGGTCATTCATGTCCGTTCAAAATGTGTCGCCCAGACAAGTAATCTCTTATCCGTCGCTTATGCACTTGAAATCCGTCTACGGGCGAGTAGTTTTTATTGCCAGGCTCGGCTTGAGCAAGCAACGCTACGTAAAAACTGAGCAGACCCATATGGGTTTCACCTGCGCTAATCTTAGCAAAGCTGTGTAGCGGGAAGCAGATGTGATGCCCTTTCACCAACAAGGAGTGTCAAATAATTTGACAATATCAAATATCTGCTTGATACGAGCAGAAAGAAATGTGTCGACCCGGAAATTCCAAGTAATCAGTACGTACAACAAATGAAAAATGAGTACGCCGTAGTGGAGAAGAGATCGAAAAGAGGTCGCCCCAATCCATCCTATGACAAACTGCCATTGATTTTTCAAATATTAAATACGCATTTTATATCTTGTTGAGAAAAGTTATTTTATCACCTTTAGAGTTCGTGCTTTGGATCAACAGATAAGAAAGTCAAATTCAAGGTAGACTGGACACACGGTGAGAAAACAAACACCTGTTCTTCAGTATATCTTAGCCATACTGATGGGAATAAGTAATTTAAAAAGCAAGTTTTAGTCTGTACAATTTTATTTTAAAATTCACAACAAGTGGCTTTAATTTTTCTGTTGTATGGCAAGCCTCGGACAGGTCACTTGAGGCTCTTTCAAATTTTATCTTAAAATGTACCTCAACATAGGGTCGTGGGCAAAATTGTAGCTTCCTTGGTCGTCTGGTTTAGTTTGATTTGGTTTGGTTTTAAGGACTATCTTCATTGCACACGAACAACTCCATCAGTGCTCCGATCTCCTCCCTTAGGTTACACAAGGAGGATCTCAGCACAGTGCACGAACTCCGTAGCACCGGCGAGAACACCAATAGGTGTGTATAGGAATCACACATTCTACAAATATTTTTGTGGTGGGAAAGTTTCTAATTTTTAATTTTTGCCAAGGCAGCGGCCAGATAGGCCTACTCTTTACGATTTCCATCTACCGTAGGATTTTAAACGTGCGCAATTTGCACACGGGACATCCTATTTTTTTCACCATCCGAAAAGGCTAGATATCCGATCTCATTACCCAGGAGACCATGGGGGAGTACGACATCATTAGGACCACTGGTTCTGAAAATAAAATCTCAATCAATTATATTCTCTCAACTGGGAATCGAACCCGGCACCTCTAGATTTCCAGGAGGATACCTCTTAGCCACTCCGACCACCAGGGTCGTCTGAATCCTAGTGAACCATGGGCTCAAAAATTTGAAACATCCAAACAACACTTATGTAACATTAAATAAACGTGCTTTAAAGGTCTGAAGGAAGAACCATTTTTTGAAAAATAAAAATACAACTGTAATAATAAAACTGATAGATAGTGAATATACGTTGTGAGAAATGTTAATAGAACGACAAGATATAGAAGTCACGTACAAATGTCTAATTTACGATTTAACAGCAGGTGGCAGTTTTTGTTATCTCTTGTACTGTCAGTTTATTGACTATATTTAAATCTTCATCTTTTTTATTTTGTTTCGGGAAATGAAAAATAAAAAAATTTAAAGCGTTTTAGTCTAATGGCAATTATTGTTCATTGTTTTTGACATTTGTTTCGTGTAGATCCATGCTATACAGAGCTTCTACAAGTCTTGCACAAATCATGTGAGGACGGCAAACCATATGTCAGAAGAGTTCATGATAACACTGACTAACAAAAAAAAATTTTTTTTTTCTTTCTCTAACATTTATATGTTTTTCTGGTCAATTTTAATGCGCTGTTTTTAAATCTGCAAACCCTTTTTCTCTATCAGGTCGGGATCTCTAGAAATACGCAATTGAAGTTTTTTAACAACGCATACAGTATTACATCATCATTTGTACAAGAAGTATAACAGTTATGTAGTCTTGAATTTCTTTGCAGTCGACTTTCGTCGGTGAATGGCATGTGGTACATCGCGATGAAGCATCCAACAATAATCGGCAAGCATGGTCACACTCCACCGTCCTTGATAACGTGACTCCATTACGGCGATATCTTGATGGAATCGTTCTCCATGTTCATCGCTGACTTCGCCAAGGTTGTCAGGGAAAAAGTCAAGATGCGAATCGAGCAAATGGATTTTGAGGGACATGTTTCAGCCCATAATTCTGTATGCATCTATGCACTGCTTAACAATATGCACATAGTCGACAGATTTGTGATTTCCCAGAAAGTTATCGACGATCGATTTAAATGCCATCCATGCGCGAAGTTCACTACCATGTAACAAGTTCTCGAATTGTTTGTCTGCAATAACTTTCCTAATCTGAGGTCCTACAAAGATACCTTCCTTTATCTTTGCATCGCTAATTTGCGGAAACTTTTCTCGAAGATAAGTGAAAGCTTTGCTCGTTTTATCTAACACTTTTACGAAATTCTTCATGAGCCCCAACTTTATATGTAACGGTGGTAAAATGATGCTGTCTTTGTTAACTAATGGCTCGTGTATTACATTTTTATGCCCGAGCTGCATACGATCCCTGATAGGCCACACCTTTCTTGCATAATGTTCCTGTCTGTTGCGGCTGTCCCATTCACATAGGAAGCAACAAAATTTAGTATACCCAGTCTGCATGCCCGTGAGAATTGCAATGACCTTTAGGTCTCCACAAATCCGCCATTGGTAGTCATTGTACTTTATTTTTGCCAAAAGTATAGCCATATTGTCATAAGTTTCTTTCATATGAACAGAGTAGGCGACTGGAATTGATGAAAATAAATTTCCATTATGCAATAACACGGCTTTTAGACTAGTCTTGGAGGATTCGATGAAAAGTCGCCATTCGTTGACTATGTGCTCATGACCGAGGTGCACCATTAGACCTTTTACATCTTTGCAATAGCAAATGTCATCATCCATCTCAAAGTATTGAACAAGTTCTCTGTGTCTATGACGAAATTTAGATATCGGAGTATTGGGCGCTAAAAGATTCCATTCTTTGAGTCGCGAACCGAGTAATTCCGCTTGTCCTTTGGTGAGAGCGAGATCACGTATTAGATCTGAAAGTTCTGAATGGTTAATTAAGTGAACACCATCATTCACCGGTACATAATCCGAGTCAGAATTAGTTTCTAAAGCAGGTAAACTATCACTTTCTGATGGTTCATTCACGTCCAACGGATATTGTTCTGGTGGAACTGGGATCGGACACGTGATTGGATCATGAGGCACTGGTTTCGAAACCGATTCAATATTTGGATAAACCACAGACTTTCTAGATTTAAAAGTGAAACCATAGATATTTGTCAAGCAGAAGTAACAATCAGTAGCGTGATTTGTCGGTTCACGCCATATTACTGGCACTCCAAAAGGCATCGACTTATGCTTCGGCGATTTTCGTAACCAACCTGCCAATATATTTGCACAAGTCGAACAAACTGCATTTGGCTTCCAAGATTTATTTGCATCATCAACTTTCGAATCAAAATAAAGTTCATATGCTTTCTTTAGCAATGGTGTAAAGTTTTTCTGGTGAACACGATCGGTAAAATATCTGCACACGTAACAGAACAGATCAGCCGAATTTCTACAACTTCTAGAAGCCATATTTCACTCAGAATTATTTCAAAATACAGTAACTACTTGAAATATAACGTAACATATGTCATGCATCTTTTAGCAGTATAAAAAGTAGAATTATTTTGAATTTTATTAATTTTTAAAAAGTTATATAGTAAAAATGAAACAGAGCAAATAACGGTTTCCCAAAAATATATTTATTCACAAATATCTTAAGAACCCGACGTGATAGAGATAAACGGATTTCAAATTTGAAATCAGCGCAAGAAACTGACCTAAGAACACTTATTCTTATATAAGAAAGAAAAATGTTGTTTGTCAGTGACTGGTGTAAGATAAGGTTATACCCTGTCGCCTTATCTTTTCATACTCCTCATGAACGATGTCATCAAAGCATGTAAGGAGAGGACAAGAAATTATTCAATGCGGTACTGGAGGTTGAGACGGGTTTGCATTTCAAAGCTGGCATTTCAATGATGTTGCCCTGATTGCTAAATGAAAGACATATCTTCATTACACCAGCATGTCTTGAAGGAAGAGCTGAAGAAGGGAGGGATGGTCATCAGCAGCTCCAAACTAAAAACCATGGTGATATACGAGAGGGAAGAAGACATAGGATAATGCTGGGAGAACAGGTCCCGGGGCAGGTAAAGCATTTTAAATACCTTGGATCTATCATAGACCGGAAAGGAAGCATCACAGAAAAGTTTGTTACCCGAAGAGCGGCAGATGAGACACGTTTTCAGGCCATAAATAGAGGATTCCAAAACAAAAAAGAAGTTGGCAAGAAGACGAAGATGGCCGTATACTGCTCCATTCATGCTCCAGTCTTGACTTTTAGATGCGAGTCATGGGCAATGTCTATGTGACGATATTCTAAATACAATAGCTAAATTAAATAATATTATAGTGCATAAAGTCAAAAATAAGATAGAAAATAAAAATTGAGTCCAGCGTCTTCTTCCCCCACGCCAGCCAGCATGCGGAGTTTTGGTAAGCCTAATAGCCAAATGGAGGATACTGTCTTTTCCTAATTCGTCCTTGAGATTAAATGTAACACTTTTGCAAGGTTAAGTGGTTTTGCCAAGACGACAGAATGATAGAGTAAAGGAAAAGGAGGGGAGGGATAGAAAGACAGAAACTAGGGTACACCGTCTCGCGTTGATTTCAAAAAACCAACTCGCGCGACATAGCCTTGGGCGATTTTCAAATTACGATACAAAAACTAAAAAATGTTCGTCAATTTGGTCCCGCAAACAGCCTTAGCTCTTATAAAAGAATGACGTAATTTTAACGGACTACGGAAGATTCTCGTATTTAGTTTGAAAATAGTTGTAAAAAGAAGTGAACAGGTGGCAGTTTCTAGATTTGAACGACTAACATAGAAAAAAATATGGAATTATGAACCAAAATACATAGGGCCATAAAAATTATATATTCGGATGCCTTATGATTTCCTGAGCAATAATATGGTGTCAGTTACACACTAGTACAATAAATAATCAAGATATTGGCAATAATACTATGTATTGTAAGACGGACTGACGAAAAAGGGTCAAGCCTGCTTATTTTTTTCATAACATGTTTAAAAAAAGCTTTTGGTAAAATAAGGACTAAAAGGTACCTAGATTTTGATTGGCTATAGTTTAAAGGAAGACGAGATAGGATTGGTTGACCTAACACTAAAAATATATGTGTAGAAATAAACATAGTAGTTTGGTAGTTGGTTTAAAAAAAAAAGTTTGATTCAAAATAAATGTGTGCATGGTCCCATTGGCTAATGCATTATATATTGTCCGGAAACGTAGACTGCTCGGTGCCATTTTGAAAAATTTCCTCATGAACAAGGAGCGATGAGATCAGGCTTGTGCTTTTCACACAAAGATAAAGCAGTCTGGACAGAAAAGCAGATCTAAAGTCTGCCATAATTGTATTGCTAGTCATCGTTCGCTTGTGTATTTTCATTGAAATCTGTGGTAAGAATGATTTTATTAACGTTTTATTTAAAATAAGGGTTGAATGTGAGATACTGCAATACGACTGTAAGTAAGTGGGTCCATGGCAGACTTAGGCAGAGCCTAGAGAATGAATCCATCATATGATAGACTATCAGAGAGGTGTAGAACTACAAGATTATATATGATTGTCATCAAGGAGCATAGCACCTAACCTATTGTATGGAACAAGATTACTGCTGGAAGGGCAGAGGCGTCGTAACCATTAGGGGAGAGGAATACTGGTATACATTGTCACATAAAAATACAATGGTGAAATAGGTTGTCATAAAGAGCTGACCCTATTCGTTTAATTGTATGTGCCTGTAATTGACTGTGGAATATTATTGTATACTTGTTATAAAGAAGGACGCATAACCTTCTTATTTCAGGGTTTTGGTACTGACGTTAATGTAGTACCAAGCTCTTGGGAACTGTTCGATTCCTGACACTGGTTGCTTAATTCGGACACACGCTGGTTACCATTGCCTATCAGGAAGTGTAACAGATTGTCCAGCGAACAGAGGGAACGATCTACCTGTGTTATTCTTTCAAGATAAGTGCCTGTTCGGCACCTGGCAGCTCAACCTCTAAGAACTATCTAGTTTTAAAATAAAGACTGTGAATATTAATTAAAAATTCCACCAGTGTCAAACGAAAAGAGAATAGACAATAGGGTGTGATGTTAGCCAACAATCTACCATTATATACCAGTATTACCCAAAAGTAGAAAAATACAACTACACACCTATATTATAATAACATGTGTATGTATGGACAGAAGATCCATTATGATATTTGATTGATGTAAATAATTCTTTTGATTTCACTTTTGATTGTCAGTCCTGATTCAAAACAAACTAGAACCAGGACAATAAAGTGTAAAAAATTAACGTTTACCCAAAATTCAACCACTGACTTACTTAAGATAGTCTTTTAAAGTGTAGTTTGTATGTGATTGTCGTAGTACTGTTGTGTTGTGTTGGATAATAAAATAGTTGTTTGTATGTTTAGTTGGTTAATATAACATTACACTACATATTCATAACCCTAGACATTAAACGTAGTCATCATACATCTAGTCAAGAATAAGTCTGAATGAGATCATAAAGGTGGTAGCAGAAAGGTACCCTGTAAACTTACCATAATATTTGTTAGATTCAGGGACCTTCACAGCTGATCTCATTCAGTACACTATAGTACATAACAGCAACACTTCTTAACATCAAATCCACCACAGTCTACAACATAGCCACCTCCAAACCTCAGAAATGAGGTATTTGAGGAAGGTGGTTAAAGTAGCAAGAAAGGACATGGTCCGCAATCAGACGATACGGAAAGGCCTCAAAACCCAGCCCCTCGAGACCCAAGTAGAACCGTCCCAACTAAGATTGGTTGGGAATGTCTGCAGAATGGGATAAGATCGGCTACCACAACAAGTATTGGAAACTAAGAGCCAGGAGTCCAGACCTCTAGGACGATCCAGAGTCCCATCGGAGGACCACATGATACAATATCTGAAGAACCGAGTACTAGATTGGAACTAGGTCAGGAGGAACCAGTCCATAGGATAGTATGACACTGTCTCTGGCAAATCTCTACACCAACGGTAGAAAAGGAACGACTAAGTAAGAAAGTATATAGGAATTGAGATAGGAAGTGACTTGTCAGTGACCACACACACACACACACACAAACACTTGTGTGTGTGTGTGTGTGTGTGTGTGTGTGTGTGTGTGTGTGTGTGTGTGTGTGTGTGTGTGTGTGTGTGTGCCAACAATCTATTTTATAGGATTTCAAATATCTCCCCACATGTAATCCATCAAGAAATGGCTGAGAAGTTTGATAATTTATTTTCATAATAAAAGAGCAACCTAGTACCTTTTCATATTTTTTTGTAAACTTTACCATTCTTTTAACATTTATCAAAGAGAATAGAGGAGCAAGCCAAAGCTGCTATGGCCAAGAAAGCAGAGAGGACGCTACTGATGCTTAAAGGAAAGAAGTTTGAAAGACAGTATTGGGTGGTCTCATCATGTGACGTATTCTCTCCAGAACGTTGTCTCAATTACAGCTGCTCTGAACGCATCACGATTCTGGGCAAGTCGACCTGCATCATCCAAAGACAAGTTCAGACTCTCTGTGATGTCCCGGGTCCACCGTCGTCTAGGTCGTCCCCTCCCCCTTTTTCCAGGGACCATGCTTTCCATTACTAATTTTTTCAGACTATTATGTCTTTTTATATGACCGAAAAATTTCAACTTCCTTATTGCGATGGTATTTAAGAGCCAATTTTCCTCTACATTTAGTGACTGCAGTACTTCTCTTTTGGTCTTTATTCTGTCCAGGTTATTCTCAACAACCTTCTGTAGCATTTCATTTCGAATGATGTAATCTATTTTGCAACTATTTTATTGAGTGTCGATGTCTCGCAGCCGTATGTTGTTACTGAGAATATTCATGCTCTGATCAGTTGTAACTTTGTTTCTTTGCTTGTGCCGTTTTCATCTGTATTAGTTTATGTGAGGCAATTGCAAGTCTTCTTTTAATTTCTACTGCACTGTCGCCAGGGCTGTTGATGATTGATCCTAAGTATTGGAATGAATTAGCACCTTCCAGTTCTTCGTTATCAATTTCAATTTCTGGTTTGATCTGTACGTTGTCTGTTGTCAATACTTTGGCCTTCTTGGTGTTTGGGTATAGATTCTGGGCCTCGCAGTGTTTTTTGGTTGACAGAATTAATTGTTCAAGTCCTTCTGGGTTGGTCGATAGGAGGACTGTGTCATCAGCATATCTGATTTCCGGGATCTGGTACCCGCCGATGTTAAATGGGTCAAACTCTGTGTGTTCTTGGTCATCTCTTACGTTTCTCATAATATTCTCGGCATAAATGTTGTGGTGAAAATCCAGTGATGCAACGATAAAATTCCTCCATTTATAAAGATAAACGTTAAAAATAACATTTAGGGATAAAATATAGAGAAGATACGCTGCTACATAGTCGCCCACGCCATCGTTTTCTAGTGTCATTGAAAACCAACTAGTTATAACATGGAGACAAAATGCCTATTCGTTTAGACGGGGTAGAAACGGAGAGAAAAGGAAAAAATGATGCGGTCTGCACACGTGTTTGAATCTAAAGCCTAGCAGACGCAATTTGTAGTTTTAAAAAATTACGCCACTAGTTGACACAATGTAAGAAATTGGACACGAAAACGACCTTAGCTCTTGTCAGAAACAGACGTATCTTAGACGTTCTACGGTAAATAGTCGTTTTAATTTGAATATAGCGGCAAACGCCGTGAACGAGTAGTAAAAACAAATTTCAAGACTAACATGGAAAAAATTATGTATTTCCTTAATAATAAGTTTAGAAGAATAAAAGTTAGCTAGTTTGATAGTCCATCCTTCCCTGAGAAATAATATACTTTCAATTACGAAGACGGACAGATAACACGGAAGATATTGACGAAAGACTGTATTGTTCAATACAGACGAGCAGACAGTTATTTGTGCATACTTCTCACTATAGTTACTTTTGACACGTCCTTGAGACTAAAGCAGAAAAACAAATTACATGTGGACAAGGGGCAGACAAGGAGGGTAGAATCTAAAAATAACTTAGCATAGAAATCTTATACGTAATTGAGACAAAATTTGTGTAGTTTTCTCTTGTAGTCGGTCCAAAACCAAGTGTAATTTTGGGAAAACCCAAGTTCAGACGGACAGACCGACCGAAATACATTACACACTAGACCGAAACTGGGCTTAAATTGGACATTTAGGTTTAAATATTTAAACTGTAGAGGGGAAGCACTCCGATTGGACAAAGGAGTAATAGTATTGACAAAAATTTAGCCGGCAAGTGCCATTTGTTGAAGACTGTCCACAGACATAGATCGTTGATGCTTAGAAGTGTGACGACCATAAAAGATATAGAATATTACCAGTGGGACGCCATAGTCTAGCCGGCAGCTCAGCTGAGTTTGTGCTAGTACAACGTATCTGTGTGTTTTCATTTTGAATTGTGGTAAGGGAAAAATTATTCACCTTTTATTTAACAATTCTTAGTGATTGATACTGCCATATAATGCAAAATGATTACGACAAGTGAGTACTTATTCTAGGTCCCCAGCGACAGTCCAGGGCCTAGAGGCGAATGAATAAAATGAAAAAACATATCCAAGAATGTAGAATACATATCTTTATTTCAGGAGATCAGTGGGAACATATCACCCACCTTATCATATGGAAGAAAGAGAATAATGAAAATATTTCATATGCAGTGCAGTTCATAGAGGAATGGGAAACTGGTGCTATTTGATAACAGCCTGGATGAGATGTGCTGGGTCGGTCAGAGAGATCTGATCATGTCTTGTTATTTTATGTATTAGGGTTAGTAAACATGGTGAAGTAGGCAGTGTGTTAACACATGGCCAAATTTTGTGGTTTCAGAGTTTCTTTGTCTGGCACTGTGCTAGTGCTAGATGTTCTGAAGAAGTCCAACGGTGGATGAATAAGAAGCCTATCATTTTACCTCAGCACCTGTGAGGAGTGGGCCAAGTGAACAACTTTACTACATCGTCACAGGCCAGTTAAGTACTGAAGACCTGGCCTGCTGTTGATTCATCAACCTTAATAAATAAAGTTAAAACCACTGTGCATAACAAACTTTACCACCATTTACCCTGTTAGAAATTCAATGAACAGTAATAACAAAGACTGGATATGATGACACCACCACGACCCGACATCCAGCACTAGTTTTCCCAAATACTCTGTAATTATTATCAATATTAGCAAATTTCACTTATATATCTATGTACAAAACTTTTCATGTAATTATTTAATTATATGCTCTTTTATTGATATAAATTCATATTGTTTCATACGTCCTGACCAGAAGAAAACTTGGTTCAGGACTAAATAAATTTGAAAAAATTTTAAATTTTAAATTTTAAACCCAGTGTTAATTGACTTGATCATAGAGCTTAGTATTAGACCTAGTGTTTATATGTGTGTGTCTGTGTACTTAATTACCTGTACACCACATTTCAGTACCCTAGACATTAAACGTAGCTAACATACATAATAGCAGAATAAGTCTGTTTGAGGTCATAGGTGGTAGCAGAAAGGTAACCTGTAAACTCACATAAACTGTTATCTTCAGGGACCTTCACAGCTGACCTCATTCAGTACACTAGGTAACATAGCAACCACACTTAATAACATCAAAACCACCACAAATGTTAAACAGGTAAGGGGAAAGGGTACAGCCTTGTCTTACTCCTTTTTGTACTTTAAGCCATTCTGATGTTTCCCCCTCTTTCTTATGGCTGCCTCTTGTTCTTGGTACTGCAGTGCGATGAGTTGTATAAGGTGGTTTGGAAATTCATTCCATATTGTCCATAATAGTCCATAACTGCTGATGTTGTACACAGTCGAAAGCTTTGGTGTAGGTCAACGTTGAATTCTCTACACTTTTCTATGATGATCCTCATATTGAATATATGGTCTCTGGTGCCTCTGCCTGGTCGAAAGCCGGCCTGTACTTGTGTTTCCAGCTTTTGTTGCATTCTTGTCATTATATGTAATAATATTTTGCTGGCATACCTTATACGATCTATAGTTCTGTAGTTTGTGCACAATTTCAGGTTGCCCTATTTTGGCACGGGTATGTATAAATTGATCTTTTCCATTCCTTGGGCCAAATTCCGCTTTGCCAGATCTTACAACATTATGCATGGCGTATACGAGCGCTCCGCCAATGCCGGTCCCAAGCCCGGATGAAAAAGGAGGAGGGCGGCCTGCATGGAGGCCGTAAGGAGGCAGCCCCTCCACCATGCAAAGGCACAACAGGCCAATCACCTGTTTGCTTTAAATCATGATTACGCGAACTACAAGAGAGAAAACCGGACTGATTCTAAAGGCGACGAACTGGAACGGACTACGACTTATGGAACTTGGAACACAAGAAGTATAAATGGGAAGGAAGAGGAGCTGGTGGAAGAGATGAGGAAAGCAAAACTAGAAATCCTGGCTATAACGGAAACGAAGAAAAAAGGACAAGGAGTCATGGATCTCGATGGCAACACGTTGCTCTACAGTGGTGTACCCATATCTGAAAGAGCTAAAGGGGGCGTGGGTTGCATTGTGGCCCAAAATCAAAAAGATAGTATCAAGGGATGGAACTTTGTCTCGGAGCGCATTATGGTTGTAAAACTAAAAGAAGGAGAAACCATAGTCAACCTGGTCATAGTGTATGGGCCAAATGAGGATGAGAGAGCAGAGGTCAAGGAGGAATTCTTCGAGCTGCTTCAAAGGACAGTGGATGACTGCCTAGATGAAGTTATTATGCTCGGAGATTTTAATGCCAGAGTTGGAAATGACCATGCTAGATGGGGTGGAGTTATCGGAAGATATGGAGAAGATACTCTCAATGACAATGGAAAGCGACTCCTTAGATTCTGCAGTGAGCAGAATCTGATCATTACAAACACAAAGTTCCCCCATAAGCGCATACATGCATACACTAGATGTGAACCAACCAAGAATGAGAAGTCAGTGATCGACTATGCCATTGTTCGGAGAAGCTCATTCAGATATGTCCGAGATGCAAGAGTCTGGAGGGGGCCAGAGATTGGAAGTGATCACTACCTGCTAACAATCAAACGAACAACTGAAAGAGTTGCTCAGCCTAGGAACTGCCCAACATCACGCAAGAAACCAAGTAAACGAGCAGGAGAAATGAGCATTAGGACCTACAAGCTTAGAGAGCCAGAAAATTAAGACCAGATATCAGGGGCTTATTGCTACAGCAGTGAGCAACACAGAAGAACGACCTGATGACTTGGAAACCCTCTGGAATAAATTCAAGGATATCATAAAGACAGCTGCTGCAGAAGCATGCGGTGAAGTCCGACTTGGGAACAAGAGAAAGAGGACACCTTGGTGGACAGAGGAAGTCAAAGAGAAAATAAGAGAGAAGAAAATGGCATGGAAACAATACTTAGGAGCTAAAAACACAACAGGACAAATGGAAAATATAGAGAATATGTGACACTCAGAACAGAAGCAAAGAACAAAGTGCTAGCAGCAAAACAGAAGTCCTGGGAAGAATTTGGAGAAAAGCTAGAAAAAGATGCACAAGAAAACCAGAAATTGTTCTATAAGACCCTAAAGAACATGAGGAAAGAAAAAACAATGCCCTCTCAAATTTATAAAGGACAAGCAAGGCAAATTGCTTACTGCCCCGAAGGAAGTAATGGAAAGATGGAAAGAATATTTCTCAGAACTCCTGGATGGTGAGCATGATGAAGCATCAGAAATGATAACCACTGACACAGAAGAGGAAACCAATGATGGTGAAGATGACATAAAGATGGAAGAACTGAGGGCAGCACTAGAGAAAATCAAGATGGGCAAAGCAGCAGGGCATGATGGTATAACACCAGAAATGGTTAAGTACATGGGAGCATCAGGCGACCTATTACTCTTAAAGGTCCTACAGGCAGCATGGTGCAACAAGACCATACCAAAGGATTGGGAGATTGCCATCATAACACCAATTTTCAAAAAGGGTGACAATCGACAATGTGGAAACCATAGAGGCATATCCCTTCTCAGTGTCCCTGGTAAAATCTACTCTAGAATCCTAGAGCAGAGACTCCGACGCCTAGCTGAGCCACAATTGGATGAGGTCCAGTGCGGATTCCGAGCAAACCGAAGTACTCAAGACCTAATCTTCACACTCAGACAGCTGAGTGAAAAGGCCCTTGAGTATAAAAGTGAGATCCATCTTTGTTTCATAGATCTGGAAAAGGCGTTTGACAGGGTCCCCTGGAGCAAACTTTGGGACTGTTTGGCAAGGAAGAATATTCCAGCACCTCTGATTCATGCTATGCAGAGCTTCTACAAGTCTTGCAGAAATTATGTGAGGACAGCAAACCATAAGTCAGAAGAGTTCAGGACCACCACTGGTGTAAGACAAGGTGATATCCTATCACCTTACCTCTTCATACTCCTTATGGACGATGTCATCAAGGCATGTAAGGAGAGAACAAGAAAGTATTCAGTGGGGTACTGGAAGATGAGACAGGTTTATATTTCAGAGCTGGCATTTGCTGATGATGTTGCCCTGATTGCTAAATCAGAGGCACATCTCCAATCCAACCTGCAAGTCTGGAAGGAAGAGCTGGAGAAGAGAGGGATGGTCATAAGCAGCTCTAAGACAAAATCCATGGTGATATCACGAGAAGAAAGAAAACATCAGATTAAGTTGGGAGAACAGGTCCTGGAGCAGGTCGACCACTTTAAATATCTCGGAGCTATTATAGACCGAAAGGGAGGCATCAAAGAAGAGTTGGCCACTCGAAAAGCAGCGGCTGGGAGACTTTTTCAGGCCATAAATCGTGGATTCCTCAGCAAGAAAGAGGTTGGTAAGAAAACGAAGATGGCTGTATACCGCTCCACCTATGTCCCAGTCTTGACATATGGATGCGAGTCGTGGGCAATGACTACAACCCACAAAAGCCAGATCCAAACCTCAGAAATGAGGTATCTGAGGAAAGCGGTTGAAGTAACAAGAAGAGACATGGTCCGCAACCAGACGATCCGTCAAGGCCTAAAATCCCATCCGCTGCAGACCCAAATAGAACAGTCCCAACTAAGATGGTTTGGCCATGTCTGCAGAATGGGAGAAGATCGGCTACCACGACAAGCATGGGAAACAAAGAGCCAGGGATCCAGACCTCCAGGACGACCCAGAGTCCGCTGGGAGGACAACATTAGACAATCTTTGAAGGACCGAGGACTAGAATGGAACCAGGCCAGGAAGAAGACAGCTGATAGAATGGTCTGGCGCTCTCTCTTCCAAACCTCTACACCTCACGGTAGAAGGGGAACGACTAAGTAAGTAAGTATACGAGCGCTGCCTTCTCCTCCTGCCTGTATCATTTCAGCTGTTATTTAATCACAACCAGGAGATTGTCCACTTATCAAGTGTTTGATTGCGTTCCGGACTTCCTCTATGGTAGGATCTGGTTCCCGTTCCGCTATATTCACGATGTTGTTATCTGCCGCTTTGTTTATTTCTTTGTACATTTCTTGACAGTACTCCTTCCATCTGTTCAGAATATCTTGACGTTCTGTTAGAGTGTCGCCTTTCTTGTCGTTTATTGCTCGAAGAGATGGTTTAAAGTTGCTGTTCTTCAATGTTCTTACTTCAGAAAACATATTCTTACTCAATCCCTGTTCGCGCATTTCCTCTATTTTCCTGCAGGTGTCGTTTATATATTGTTGTTTGTCTTGTCTGACTCGTTTTTTAATCCGCTTTGTGTATTCCTTGTATAATTCCTGATGTTTTGCCTTTGTTGGACTTCATGTTTCTTCTTTCTACCACCAACTTTAGTGTTTCGCCTGAGATGTATTCTCGTCTCTTTACACTTCTTTTAGGAATTAACCTTTGTGCAGTTGTAATATAAACATATCTGATGTTATTGGCAAGTTCATCTGGTGTCATTTCCTCCTGTACTGCCATAAGAACGTCAAATTTGTTCTGAATATCGACACTGTACTCTTCTGGTGTGGCGCTTGTGACATATCGTATTACTTTGTCGTTTGTGATGACTTTTTTTCAGTTTGATCTTGAAGTTTGCGGCGAGAAGTTCATGGTTGGAGTCACAGTCTGTTCCTGGGAGTGTCTTGATGGATGAGATACATGATCGCCACCTCTATTGTATTAAGATGTAATCTATTTGGTTCTTGCTTTTTCCGTCCGGTGACGTCCATGTATAACGTTTTCTAGGATGTTGCACAAAAAGAGTATTTGTGATGACTAGGTTGTTTTCTAGGCAGAATGATGTCAAGCGTTCTCCTCTCTCATTTCTCTGGCCCAAGCCACTCTTTTTTCATGTTCTAATCTTTCGTTTCCAACTTTGGCATTGAAATATCCCATTATTATCCTAATATCTTGCTTATTTGCTTTCTCTAATGCGTGTTGCAGTTCGTTGTAAAACTCTTCAATTTCATGTTCTTCAGCATCTGCTGTTGGCGCATTTGTTTGTATAATTGTGATGTTCTTTCTATTTCCTTTCAATCTGATTGTGACAATGCGGTCATTTATGGGATTATATCCTAATAGGGAGGCAGCTGTCCTTTTAGACAAGTAGAAACTGACGTCACTCTGACCTCATCTCTCTTTGCCTGAGTAAATGAACGTTCCTCCTGATGGAATAGAAAAGTGTCCCTGGCCCAACCATCTGTGCTCTGAGATGTCCAGGATATCGATGTTTAGTCTTTCCATCTCGTTCTTCACTATGTGCTGTTTTCCTTGGTATAAGCTTCTGACGTTCCATGTTCCTATTTTGATTATTTATAAGATCGATGACATGGCTTTCCGTGGTAACACAGTCAGGCTTTTGGCCGTTATCACGATTACCTGTACTGATGCTGCCAACGATCTCTTCCCCAGTTAAATATGATCTGCCTGGACTGGGGGACTCACCACCAGATCTTTGAGTAGTATTCAGATTAGCCATTATGGATTTCTTGGCATTGTACATCCAGTAGTTTGCCATTGCTTTCTGGATGGTTCTGGCCGCTAACCATTACAGTCCATGGTGCGCCCTCAGCCCGATACCAGGCTTTTCCAACTCCTACCCTAGAAGCCGTTGTCAATGTATTATTGATCATTCGCCCGTTCGGCCAACAGTTGTGTGTACTCTTTAAGGGGGACCTCCCTTTTTCAATTTACTCAGTTGGGTGGTCTAAAAGGCAGATTTGCTGGACCAATTACAAATGGTACCATCTGTCAACTTCAAGAACAGCAAAGTTGATAATGTTCAAAATTAATTTCCAACCCATATTTTCATCTCTTTGTAACTGCTTGTTGACTATTCGAATTAGTTCTGCATTTCCTTGCAATTCAAGTATGTTATCAGCATATTCTGATATCACATACACACTAACATAAGACAACATACAGGGCGATTTGAAAAGTCTCTCACAATTATTATATTTTTATTTCTCTACTGATGTCCAACTAATCGGCATATGAAACAAAAGTCAAAATAAAGAGAATTAATAGTTATTTTATAATAAAATGTCGTGAAATATTCTAATCCACATATATAAATTAAAAGGTAAATATAAAGCCTAACAAATAAATTCTAATAAAGAAAAGAGCAATGGTAAAATAACAGTGCTGTCACAATGACTGTACTCGAAATCCCCCTTGTTTTCTACTTCGTCTGCAAATTGTAACGCTTTCACGTTGATAGTAAAAGCCTACTATATTATTACCCGCTTTCTTCAATGAAACGTGTGCTGTATTTCTTGGAAAAACATTGAGATACCAAGCTGATCAATGACCTAATTTTAATATTTCATTCATTCCATTTTATACACGGCGTAACTAAAGACAGATGGACTAAAGGATAGAGAGAAGGGAGAGGCATAAAGCCGAACACGTGCAACACTAAACACGCGTCGCGCGATACACAATTACTACTATCACGCGTGTAAGGCCACATGCACTAACTTTTTTCAGACGGACAGTGATAAAAACACTAACCTTCCCAGAGTTAGGTTTTTAAATCCTGAAAAACTCTTATTAGAAAAGATAACATTAGATGGGTTTACGGTTGAAAACATTACAGTACCCAGACAGCACATCTTCAAAACAGGAGGTAGAAGGAATTGCATATTTTGAACGCAGCATATTAGCTCTATTAAATTTGTATATTTGGGTTCCTTAGGGCTTGCTGACAAAGAATATGTAAAACGTTACGCAAATAGTCTAGGAATTAACAAGTTATAACCAAAATAAAATAGTGGGGATGCCTGACAGCATGAAATCATTTCTGCTCATAAAATTTTTTTATAACGTGTTCAAAAAAACCGTGCGTACGGAAATAGCCTACCATGTAAACTCAAATTGATTGGAGCGCAACAAATATAAGACTAAACACGATTGGTCGGACTATAAATACTATCTTTGGTTGTTAGGGGAGACGTAGGAAAGTAACATTTTTTCAAACACTTGTCGAAACGTGGCTCCATTGGCCAGACTCGCTGATATAATCACTTAGGAGCGTTAGTTCGAGACCACTAGTTCAAATAAGCTTGATAAAGCAACAGTGCGTTGAAGCCAGCTCATATTTTTGCTAAATAAAAGCCTGGAACATAAGCAGATGGGAATTTGTGCCAGTAATTGTGCCAGAATTCATTGCTAGTCAACGTATCTGTGTTTTATTCTATGAATTGTGGTAAGCTTGAAACATTCAGTATCTTTTAATGAAAATTGAATGTGAATTGTTAATTTATGCCTGTATATATGTGTAGTTCAGTAGCAAACATGATGTAAAGCCTATAATGCTCCAGCCTGAACAGAAGGTGTCGGAGGAAAGTAAAACGGCATGGAATGGCCAAACAGTACACTGACACCTAGATGATTGACTAGAAAGAAATAATGCTGGAAGTGCAGAGGCGTAGTAACCATTAAGGAGGTTAATACTGGTATAAAGTATTTCAGATGAAGCTGACAGTTGGCCTAACGCTCTGAACTCAATGTTTGTGATGTATTGTGCTCAGTGTAAAAAGAGAGTATAAATTAGTTATGACGTAGAAGGTACATCCTTCTTGTTTTCAGGGACCGTGGTCTTGATGGTATTGAGCAGCACCTGGTCAGAGCTTTGCTGAATCCAGAGTCGGACAGCATACTCCTTGGTCCATTTAGCTATCAGTGAGGTGTCTCCAGAGCCCAGGGGAGAAATCGAGCAGAGGAGTCTTTTCCTGCCGCCATCACGCAAGATAAGCTGATGTGGCCAGCTGAGCTCAAAATTATGTACCCCCATCTTAAAATGACCTTGTAAAAATAACATTAAGAGGGGAATTAAATTGTTTTAATATCAGGAACTGAGAACATCTCCAATACTAGTTCCAATAAAGACAAACTATTGAAGTCATGATGACAAATACCAACAGAGCTTGAACAAAACAAAACCAGTATTACCTCACCTCATATTACTACTACACAACTGACACACATAGGATACTTTTAATAATATATGTCACTACAATATTCATATTGAGAAATTCTGTACATATAACTTGTAATTAAAATTGATTGTGATTCCTGGTTCCCTTTGTATTTGAATCAGGACACATATTCATTCATGACAGCAATGAATACATATTGTTATTTGAAAAGTTATCAGTGACTCCTTTAAGATATCCTTGTAGAGTGTTTTATGTATGTGAGTGTCACAGTGTTGTCAAGTGTGGTGGAATAAATTAAATTGTTTATCTGTCTGTTGTTGTTATGACTTACACTTCATCATACACATACCCTAGACATACAACGTAGTCATCACACTATTCCAGAATAATTCTGACTGAGATATATATATATATATGTGGCAGCAAGTAAGGTTATCTATAATACACTACTCTTATTAGATATAGATACCTTCACAGCTGATCTCAGTCAGTACACTAAGTCCCCTATAAATATTTATAACATCCCACTTCATCACATATATTGGGGTCTCGCTCTTGGGATTTTGAATCTTTACCTATTAAAAATAGTGGGGGTAATTCACTTCAGGGAATATAAGAATTAAAAGGTATCCTTGGGTGGAATTAAATAAGGTTGAGCTCACGGTGCCTGTGTTGTCCATTAGATATATATCTAGAGATTGAATTGTTGGTTAGACATTGTATAAATTTACCTGATAGACAATGGCGGACCTGGCCAAATTTCGATCTGCTGCTGTTCAGACTGCAAAAGAGTTAGGATTAGATGGGCAAGTTATGGTTGCCTATGTCACTACGGAATGTGACAAATTTATTGAACGCGAAGAAAGAAGGTTTGAAGCCGAAAGAAAGTTAGAGGCTGAAAGGGAAATTAAGAAGTTACAATTTGAGGCTGAGGCTGAGACTAAGAGGTTGCAGATTGAGGCTGAGGCTAAGAAATTGGAAGCAGAAAGAGAAGACAAAAGATTAGCTGCAGACAGAGAAGAGAAGAAATTAGCTGCAGAAAGAGAAGACAAGAAATTAGCTGCAGAAAGGGAAGCAGAAGATAAAAGATTACAAAGGGAACATGAGTTACGACTTAGGGAGTTTGAGTTTCAGGGCCATGCTCCTGAAAATGGTGCCAGTCCCTTTGCCTCTGATGCCACTGCTAGCCAAGGAGCCTCATCCTCAGCTATGAATTTTCATTTAGATCATTTTGTTGAGAAAGACGATGATATAGAGAGCTACCTAAATAGGTATGAACTATTAGCTACCACGTATGGGTTAGAGAGAGAAAGGTGGAGCTTAAAGTTATCTCAGGGACTTCGTGGGGCAGCTTATGAAGTTTTTGCAAAAATGAGCAGAGGTGATCAGGAAAATTATGACATGCTAAAGCAGGCTCTTTTGTTAAGATATGAAAAGAATGCAGAATTCTATAGGAAAAAATTTAGGAATGCTAAACTACTGTCAGGTGAAACCTATCACCAGTTCTCTGCACGAATAGAGACATACTTGGAGAAATGGACTTCTCTGGGGAAAACCCAAGATCTTAAGGAAATGGTCCTTATAGAGCAATTAAGAGAGTCCATGGCTCCAGACCTGAGAAAGTTTCTCATGGAACAAGGTGCAGAGAGGCTGGGTGAGTTGCTAAATGTTGCTGAAAGGTATCAAGCAGCTCAAGCAGAGGTAACAGGTAATAAAAAGAAACAAGTGGATAACTTTAAGGCACCACAGAACTTTAATAAATTTGATCCTAGGGATCAAAACCAAGGTAAGCACCAGTTTGATAGGCCACGGTATGAAAATAAAAATAAATTCCCACAATTCGATGAAAGGAAATATGATGAAAGAAAATCTTTCAACCAAGGAAAAAGGTGGTGTAAGAATTGTCAGATGGACAATCATGACACTGACCGTTGCAGAAGGAAACCGGTGTATATGGCAACCCTTCAGGTCAGGTCGACCTCAAGACAGGAGGAGGATATTATGTTAGATACCACCCAGATGAGATGAGGAAGGCACAGGCTGGGGATAAAACACTCAAGCCTTGTTTCAGAAAATTGTCAACTTGTCATACAACTCCAGGCAAGGGAGATTTTTACATGAAAAACAAGTTGATGTATAGGAAGACTGGAGCTAAATCCAAAGGTCAGGGACAACTGGTACTTCCTAAAAGATATAGGGCAGACTTAATAAGGAGCCTACATGTGAAACCAGATGGGGACCATGAGAAGATAGGTACCATCATTCAAAAGGTGGCTCACAATTATTATTGGCCCAAAGCAAGGTGGGACATTGAGAATTTTGTAGAAAGGTGTAGCATAGCACATGAGGGAACACCCACAAGTGGGAACATGGATCAGGACCTGGACACGCCACGGGGCAAAATTAGGCCTGATAATAAAAAGAAAAAAAGATTTGATAAAGTGGACCAAATGGAATGGGAAGCCCCTTTTCACGGACAAGCTTCACTTAACTGTTTTACAATGGCCACTATGCGGAGAGTGCAAAAGGATAACTTACCCCAGGATAAGCCGAAAATCCCTCAATCGGACTTACACAAACTGGAGGAAGAGGATGTAGATAGGAAAACTCTCATCAAGAATTTTAAGTGGGGAGAAAGCCCCAAAAGAAAAATTGGTAGCGGTCGTTTTGTGAATGATAATTCTGGGAGGAAAAATCATCACTATAAAGCTTCGAGTGGAAGAGACCATACCGGTGCATGGACAAATAGGTCCACAAAATTAAAGGTCCATATGTAGCTTTGTTAAGAACGTGGACTGATGAAAAGGCAGAGGAAAACATTACATCTTCATACCAATATGTGAATGAGCTGACCACTCGTTTTAAAAACTGGCTGGAAACTTGCCAATGAAAATTTGAAACAAGCCAGGAAGAAACATGCTGCCTATTATAACAGGAAGGCGAAAGACAGAAATTTGGCTGTGGGAGAGAAAGTACTGCTTCTTTTGCCCGGGAGTCAGAATAAGTTACAAATTGGATGGCAGGGTCCATATACAGTTTTAGAGAAGGTATCTAGAACAAATTATAAGATAGATAAGAAAGGGAAAGAAAAAATCTATCATGTGAATCTCCTGAAGAAATATTTGGAAAGAGAACATCAGGAGGAGACACACTTGTTGACCTTGTCCATCGCCATGGAGATGAAAAAGGAACCACTTTCATCATTTGAATATCCATTACACCCCTGTGAGACAGCAGCACAGGTGAAAATCAGTACACATTTAACGAAAACTCAGAAAGAGAGAGTGCAACAGGTTCTAAATAATCATGCAGAGGTGTTAACAGACCGACCAGGGCATACAAACCTATTGGAATATGATATGAAACTGATAGACCCCACACCTGTCTGTATGAAACCATATTCGATTCCGTTTGCTAAGGAGAAAGCTTTGAAGGAAGAGATAGACTATCTATTGAAGGAGGGAATTATTTCACACAGTGAATCCTCATATAGTTCCGGTGTTGTACTCTTAAGGAAGCCCTCTGGAGAACATAGACTCTGTATAGATTACAGGAGACTGAATGCTATTACAGAAGGACAGGTGGATCCATTGCCGGATACAAATCAGCTGTTTGCCAGACTAAATAAAGCTAAATATTTCTCAAAAGTGGATCTGAGTAAAGGATACTATCAGATTCCAGTAAAACCTGAGATCAGAGAAAATTGTTGGATGTAAACATTTCGGAGGAACGTAATGAATCCCTGAGTTGCCTCTTTGATTGAGGATATTCCGAATGTTTCATACAGGATAATAAGAAGATTATGAGATCCACTACAAAAACTCTGCTATCACCAGGTATATGTTATCTCCTCATAACTTACATTTTGAGGGAAATATAATGTTCTCTGGACATGTCATTGCGCAGACTCAGAGAAGAGAAATGGTGAATACGGGTTGCGAAGCAGCATTAAGACAAGCACTCACACTTGCGGCTGTTAAGTAACATGACCGAAATATATTATTGGTTGTAGAAGTCTGAGGCAGATTTCAAGAGTAGTGCCTACTCTGAATGGACCCAACTACATAAAACCATGATAGCACCACAGCAGAGGAAAGTCAAGTTGACTTACATTTATCTATGTGTATATAGAATAAAGGACTGACATATAATGTCTGTTTTAAGAGGGGAGGTGTCGTGAAATATTCTAATCCACATATATAAATTAAAAGGTAAATATAAAGCCTAACAAATAAATTCTAATAAAGAAAAGAGCAATGGTAAAATAACAGTGCTGTCACAATGACTGTACTCGAAATCCCCCTTGTTTTTTACTTCGTCTGCAAATTGTAACGCTTTCACGTTGATAGTAAAAGCCTACTATATTATTACCCGCTTTCTTCAATGAAACGTGTGCTGTATTTCTTGGAAAAACATTGAGATACCAAGCTGATCAATGACCTAATTTAAATATTTCATTCATTCCATTTTATACACAGCGTAACTAAAGACAGATGGACTAAAGGATAGAGAGAAGGGAGAGGCATAAAGCCGAACACGTGCAACACTAAAGACGCGTCGCGCGATACACAATTACTACTATCACGCGTGTAAGGCCACATGCACTAACTTTTTTCAGACGGACAGTGATAAAAACACTAACCTTCCCAGAGTTAGGTTTTTAAATCCTGAAAAACTCTTATTAGAAAAGATAACATTAGATGGGTTTACGGTTGAAAACATTACAGTACCCAGACAGCACATCTTCGAAACAGGAGGTAGAAGGAATTGCATATTTTGAACGCAGCATATTAGCTCTATTAAATTTGTATATTTGGGTTCCTTAGGGCTTGCTGACAAAGAATATGTAAAACGTTACGCAAATAGTCTAGGAATTAACAAGTTATAACCAAAATAAAATAGTGGGGATGCCTGACAGCATGAAATCATTTCTGCTCATAAAATTTTTTTATAACGTGTTTAAAAAAAACGTGCGTACGGAAATAGCCTACCATGTAAACTCCAAATTGATTGGAGCGCAACAAATATAAGACTAAACACGATTGGTCGGACTATAAATACTATCTTTGGTTGTTAGGGGAGACGTAGGAAGGTAACATTTTTTCAAACACTTGTCGAAACGTGGCTCCATTGGCCAGACTCGCTGATATAATCACTTAGGAGCGTTAGTTCGAGACCACTAGTTCAAATAAGCTTGATAAAGCAACAGTGCGTTGAAGCCAGCTCATATTTTTGCTAAATAAAAGCCTGGAACATAAGCAGATGGGAATTTGTGCCAGTAATTGTGCCAGAATTCATTGCTAGTCAACGTATCTGTGTTTTATTCTATGAATTGTGGTAAGCTTGAAACATTCAGTATCTTTTAATGAAAATTGAATGTGAATTGTTAATTTATGCCTGTATATATGTGTAGTTCAGTAGCAAACATGATGTAAAGCCTATAATGCTCCAGCCTGAACAGAAGGTGTCGGAGGAAAGTAAAACGGCATGGAATGGCCAAACAGTACACTGACACCTAGATGATTGACTAGAAAGAAATAATGCTGGAAGTGCAGAGGCGTAGTAACCATTAAGGAGGTTAATACTGGTATAAAGTATTTCAGATGAAGCTGACAGTTGGCCTAACGCTCTGAACTCAATGTTTGTGATGTATTGTGCTCAGTGTAAAAAGAGAGTATAAATTAGTTATGACGTAGAAGGTACATCCTTCTTGTTTTCAGGGACCGTGGTCTTGATGGTATTGAGCAGCACCTGGTCAGAGCTTTGCTGAATCCAGAGTCGGACAGCATACTCCTTGGTCCATTTAGCTATCAGTGAGGTGTCTCCAGAGCCCAGGGGAGAAATCGAGCAGAGGAGTCTTTTCCTGCCGCCATCACGCAAGATAAGCTGATGTGGCCAGCTGAGCTCAAAATTATGTACCCCCATCTTAAAATGACCTTGTAAAAATAACATTAAGAGGGGAATTAAATTGTTTTAATATCAGGAACTGAGAACATCTCCAATACTAGTTCCAATAAAGACAAACTATTGAAGTCATGATGACAAATACCAACAGAGCTTGAACAAAACAAAACCAGTATTACCTCACCTCATATTACTACTACACAACTGACACACATAGGATACTTTTAATAATATATGTCACTACAATATTCATATTGAGAAATTCTGTACATATAACTTGTAATTAAAATTGATTGTGATTCCTGGTTCCCTTTGTATTTGAATCAGGACACATATTCATTCATGACAGCAATGAATACATATTGTTATTTGAAAAGTTATCAGTGACTCCTTTAAGATATCCTTGTAGAGTGTTTTATGTATGTGAGTGTCACAGTGTTGTCAAGTGTGGTGGAATAAATTAAATTGTTTATCTGTCTGTTGTTGTTATGACTTACACTTCATCATACACATACCCTAGACATACAACGTAGTCATCACACTATTCCAGAATAATTCTGACTGAGATATATATATATATATGTGGCAGCAAGTAAGGTTATCTATAATACACTACTCTTATTAGATATAGATACCTTCACAGCTGATCTCAGTCAGTACACTAAGTCCCCTATAAATATTTATAACATCCCACTTCACCACATATAAAATGGTAGAAATATTATCACTTTAGCTTAAAGTGAGATCCCGCTTGTTCTGAACAGGACCTTATAGCGGGCAGCAATGTTCGCTCTTTCTTGTAGCGTAACCATGTTAACCATTATAGATTTTATTTCATTTTATTTCTGAAATCAATAACATTTGTTAATCAAATGGCAGTTATTGGTTCTTGTTTAGACATTTGTTTTATTATACCCAGTAAATACAAGTGAAAATAATAATAATAATAGCCCTTTCAGTCATAACTGACTATGGGAATGCGCCTTTGAGGGGACAACCCTCAGCTGCTTATTTTCCTGGTGTTCGACGTTTTCTCCTCGTTTCTGCCTATTGTGTGAGCTTCTTTTCGCCCAATCTGAGGTGGCGCCCTAGATAGCATCACCACTTAGTGTGATCAGCAGCTTCAGCTCCCACTCCTAGGTTGCTGGATTTATGTCCAGTGGACCCATGTCTCTCTTGCACACATCTTTGAATATCAGCTGCTGTTGCCCAACCGTTCAAGTGAAAATATAACATTTTAAAAGTAGCAAGTGATTTTTCAATCACTCTGTTCATCCAACGTTTGCAATGATTCTGTACATATATAAGAGAAAGCTTCAAGTGACTAGACCTTTTTCCAGTATAGCACAATATAGCAAAATCCTGAATAGCACGACAGAAAGAAGACTTCATTCTGGACAGTCCTGGCTCAAAAAAGCAAAGAATTCATAGACGGTGGTTTCTCCACACGTGCCCCATATGGTTGTTCGATGATTGATAACCCAGGGACCTAAACTGCTTTCCGTGCAGGTACAAACAAGGTCAGTGCTGCCAGTAACATCAAGCAAATTCAAAATGTTCAAAGAAGCCAGAGCAAGAGGCAAACGGGTAAGTTTTGAGTTCTGCAGGTTCAAAATAGTAAGATCCTGAAGATTTTTGAATGCATGCTCGGATATCTTAACTATAGGGTTATTTATTAAGTCTAAAGACGAAACCGATGAATCTTCTGGAAAGCTTGTGTCTGTTAACTCAGTTATGAAATTGTTTCCAAGTTGAATGTCCCCTACCCAAATGGGAATATCCGATGCGCGTATGTCCGTTACAGCATTATAAGACATTATTATTCTCTCAACAGAATTTAAACTGGAATGTATGCGAGGAATGAATGGAAGATAATTGTAGGATAGAGCTAAAACCATTGCTGATTCAGGTAAAGAACCAGAATTATAGTCAGATATGTGATTGTGTGTTAAATCTACACCGAACATATGATTTAAGAAGGAATAATCGGGAATCTGCGTAAGCTGATTTCCGTATATGTCCAAATCCGACAACGTGTTCGCTAAAGGGCGCAATGCGTCGCTGAGATGTTGAGCGTCGCTGATTCTGTTGTACATCAAAGATAAATCGAACAGTTTACTTGATTGTGGCAGCCATGTTAAGTTAGTGATTCTGTTATACCCTAAATTAAGGGTCTGCAACGTTTTCTGATTTGAAAGAGTTTTGGGGACGGTTGTTAAATTATTTTTGGAAAGGTCAAGAGACGTCATGCTTTCTGATAGCATATCCAGTGCGTCATCAGGAAGAAAAGAGATAGCGTTTGATCCTAAGCTTAGCTCCTTCAAGTGAGGGAAGTACTCTATCCAGGTAGGCCAGGTACTTAAGCTAACGTTTACCAGAAAGAGATTTTCCACGACTGAGCCAATGCTTTTCATAGCGTCTACATTCCAATCTTGGATAAAGGTATCGTAAATGTGAAAAAATTTCAAAACTCGTAAATGAAGAAGGGCATCTGGGATTTTCGTAAACTGGCTTTCAGAAAATGACAAAGTTTCCAAAGTGTTCTTCGAATCGTCAAATGCTGCATCGTCAACGTCTTTGATAGGGTTCTTCAACAAGGAGATCTCAGTCAAATTTGATGGTAATGAGCTGGCTGGAATTGTTGTAATATTGTTTGTCTGTGGATTGTCATGATAATAAATGAATGTCTTAGTATTACTAAAACTACTTACTCAGCTAGCTATATTCAAACACAGACTGCTGCTTAGGAGTTACTACTACAACGTCTTCAGAAGTATTGTAGCTAAGAAATTACTGCTGTTTGTAAGAATTACTACTATTACTTCTATTTCTATTACTACTTCTTTAACAACAACTACTACAACTACTACTATATTTACTACTATTTCTATTACTTCTTCTTTAACAACAACTACTACACCTAATTCTATTATTACTACTATTTATATTACAACTTCTATAACAACTACTACTACTACAACTACTACTACTATTACTACTTACTTACTTACTTACTTAGTCGTTTCCCTTCTACCGTGAGGTGTAGAGGTTTGGAAGAGAGAGTGCCAGACTATCCTATCGGCTGTCTTCCTCCTGGCCAGGTTCCATTCTAGTCCTCGGTCCTTCAAAGATTGTCTAATGTTGTCCTCCCAGCGGACTCTGGGTCGTCCTGGGGGTCTGGATCCCTGGCTTTTTATTTCCCATGCTCGTCGTGGTAGCCGATCTTCTCCCATTCTGCAGACATGGCCAAACCATCTTAGTTGGGACTGTTCTACTTGGGTCTGGAGGGGTGAGATTTTAGGCCTTGACGTATCGTCTGGTTGCGGACCATGTCTCTTCTTGTTACTTCAACCACCTTCCTCAGATACCTCATTTCTGAGGTTTGGATCTGGCTTTTGTGGTTTGTAGTCATTGCCCATGACTCGCATCCATATGTCAAGATTGGGACAAAGGTGGAGCAGTATACAGCCATCTTCGTTTGCTTACCAACCTCTCTCTTGCTGAGGAATCCTCGATTTATGGTCTGAAAAAGTCTCCCAGCTGCTGCTTTTCGAGTGGTTAACTCTTCTTTGATGCCTCCCTTTCGGTCTATAATAGCTCCGAGATATTTATATGTGGAATAATACGGCTACATAAACTACTGCTGCTACTACTACCATTACTACTGTTATTACTTCTACTACTACTACTACAACTTCTACAATTATTACTGCAATATAAACATAATCATGCACGCCCATATTTATAAAAGCGTACTAATCTACTAATACATTAGCAAGATCATTCACGGGTATCCTACAGATACATGTCCATACACATTTATATCACGGTTATTTAAGCATGGACACCAAGAGTTAGATTACTACTACACAGCATGTTCACCTGCCCTTAGACTTCTACCACCTAAACATGTACACCGATGGTTATAACAGCTACTATATAAACATATATACCCATACTTGAAAAGCTGCTGCTACTACTACTATTGCTATTACTACCTCTACTGCTGTTACTACTACTATTACTGCTGCTGCTACTACTACTACTGCTACTGCTGCTACCACTACTGCTGCTACTGCTACTACTACTTTTACTGCTGCTTCTACTACTACTGCTACTGTTGCTTTTGCTACTACTACTTTTACTGCTGCTACAACTACTACTGCTACTGCTGCTATTGCTACTACTACTATTACTGCTGCTAATACTACTACTGCTACTGCTGCTATAGCTACTACTACTATTACTGCTGCTGCTACTACTGCTACTGCTGCTATTGTTTCTACTACTTCTACTACTGCTGCTACTACTACTACTGCTACTGCTGGTACTACTACTGCTGCTACTGCTACTGCTACTATTGCTACTACTACTATTACTGCTGCTACTACTACTACTGCTACTTGTCAAGACCACTAATATTGCGGATTTATAATAACACCAATACTAATGGTAAATAAGGCTCGTCCTTCCAAAGGTACGACCACAACATGTAATGGCTGACACAGCAAGATAATACTTTCCACAGGTACTGCCCTTTAATATGATATACACACACAACTAAAGGCCTCACACGGCCATGAACAACGTATGAATTACAATACGAAAATACCAATGTAACTTGCCTCACTACCAGCTCAATCTATCAACATTTTACATTCTAGTATGCCCTACTGAATGAACCTTATCGCTGACTATCGCTCACTAGCGAAACACTGTGCCATTGGTACTCTCAACACATAGTCACTTTACAACTCTGCTATCTATGGAAAATGTCCACTAGATCCTATCCACATCTAGAATTATAACACATAATCCACTCAGCATGAAATATGGCAAGTACTATAATAATCCAATCGTGGCATACAATTCGCCACCAGAATGCTGGCGAGTGAAAATATCTGCGACCTTCCTCGGCCGCTGACTAGGAGGGAACTCCACTTTGCGCCAAAACTTGTTTCCGCTTCCTGTCCGGTCACCTGATCTGGACAAACAGCTTCTCTCAGGGTTGCCAACCACCCAAGGTGGCCAATCTGAAATTTCGGCGAAATAGCGCCGTGACACTACTACTACTACTACTGATGCCGCTACTACTACTGTTGCTACTACTGCTGTTACTACTACTGTTGCTACTACTACTGTTGCTACTACTACTGTTGCTACTACTGTTGCTACTACTGCTGCTACTACTACTACTGCTGCTACTACTGTTGCTACTACTGCTGCTACTACAAATGTTGCTACTACTACTGTTGCTACTACTACTGTTGCTACTACTACTGTTGCTACTACTGCTGCTGCTACTACTACTGCTGCTACTACTGTTGCTACTACTGCTGCTACTACTACTGTTGCTACTACTACTGTTGCTACTACTACTGTTGCTTCTACTACTGCTGCTACTACTACTGCTGCTACTACTGCTGCTACTACTGCAGCTGCTATTACTACTGTTGCTACTACTACTGCTATTGCTACTACTACTGCTATTGCTACTACTACTACTGCTACTACTACTACTGTTGCTACTACTTTTAATGCTACTACTGCTATTGCTACTACTGCTATTGTTACTGCTACTACTACTACTGCTACTACTACTAATGTTGCTACTATTACTACTAATGCTACTACTGCTATTGCTACTACTACTGCTATTGCTACTGCTACGACTGCTACTACTGCTACTACTACTACTGATATTGCTACTACTACTGCTGCTACTACTTTTACTACTACTACTACTGATATTGCTACTACTACTACTACTACTACTACTACTACTACTACTACTACTACTACTACTACTACTACTACTACTGATATTGCTACTACTACTGCTGCTACTACTACTACTGTTACTACTACTACTACTACTGATATTGCTACTACTATTACTACTATTACTGATATTGCTACTACTACTGCTGCTGCTACTGCTACTACTGGTGCTACTACTACTGTTGCTACTACTACTGTTGCTACTACTACTACTACTACTAATGCTACTACTGCTATTGCTACTACTGCTGCTGCTACTACTACTGCTGTTACCACTACTACTACTATTACTACTACTACTGATATTGCTACTACTACTGCTGCTACTATTACGACTGTTACTACTACTACTACTACTACTACTACTACTACTACTACTACTACTACTACTACTACTACTACTACTGATATTGCTAATACTACTGCTGCTACTACTACTACTGTTACTACTACTACTACTACTACTGATATTGCTACTACTACTGCGGCTTCATCTGCTACTGTGTAAACATTTGCACCCGCAGTATATCTACTACAAGTACTACAATATCTACTACAAGTACTACAATATCTACTACAAGTACTACAATATCTACTACAAGTACTACAATATCTACTACAAGTACTACAATATGTACTACAAAAACTTACACACCCGCACGCTGAACACTACTACTGCATTAACATATACTCGTTTATCCACGCTTGAATATATATATATATGTATGTATGTATGTATCCACTCTTGGAATACTACTACTTAAACATATACATTCACACCTTTAATAATACTACATAGACATCAACACCCACACTTGGAATACTACGACTACATAAACATATACACCCACACTTGGAATACTACGACTACATAAACATATACATCCACACTAGGAATACTACTACATAAACATATACACCCACACTTGGAATAATACTACTACATAAACATATACACCTACACTTGGGATACCACTACTACATAAACATATACACATATACCTGTAATGCTATTACTACATAAACATATACATCCACACTTGGAATGCTATTACTATATAAACATATAACACCCACACTTGGAATGCTATTACTACGTAAACATATACATCCGCACTTGGAATGCAATTACTACATAAACATATACACCCACTCTTGGAATGCTATTACTGCATAAACATATACACCCACACTTGGAATGCCATTACTACATAAACATATACACCCACACTTAGAATGCTATTACTACATAAACATATACATCCAATCTTGTAATGCTATTACTACATAAACATATACACCCACACTTAGAATACTACCACTACTAAATAAACGTATACACCCACACTTGGAATACTACTACTTCATAAACGTAAACACCCACACTTGGAATACTACTACTACATAAACATATACACCCACACTAGGAATTTACCACTACTAAATTGTCACGGTTTGCCTCTCCTGCTTTGCAGTAGTGGTCCAACAGTGACCAAAACTCAAGAGTATCTACTATTAGCTTATAAGGTATCTACCTGCGCGCAAGTTTACTCTTGGCAGAGATGTAGGTAGAAGATTAATGACACTTCTACATTAAGGGATTGATCATAAGATATTTCCAGAAATTAAGAACAAATGCTGCTTAGGGCTGAGCAATTTGTTAACTTATTATCTGGTCCGTCGCCTTTTGTGAAGGGTTTAAACAATGGTTTAGCCCGTTCAAGCACCTTGTTGGTGTAATCCAACGAAATCCCTCTTACAAGATATAGCTAGTGTAAATATACGTCTAAGTATTTATAAATAGATTAACTATTCTGGCTCAAACGTTTGCTTTCATACATATAACTGTATCAAGTATTATTGTTTAGTTTTTAAAACAACAGGTAACAAATTTAATAGTGAAATAGTCTTTAACAGGTTAAAATAAATATGGAAAGATTAGTGGAATTTTGACAGTTATAAAGTTCTCGTCATTGAGACGTAGGTGGAATTTTAACTTTATACTTAAAGTTTAACTGAAATGTCATTTTTTTGCTGGTGCCTTTTAGTTAGCACTTAGCGTGTATGAGTGAGTCCTGCAGCTGTGGTTCTTCAATTATGTGATGACGAAAGCCTTCTCCACACTCTCTTCCACTGTAGGCGGTTATGGTGGATGCTTTTCTCTCACACTAGCGGCGTTAGTACCACAAATCCTCTGATGGCTTGTAACCACAAACTTTAGACAAATAGAAAGAAACAAATGCCCGCTAAGTAAACTTGTTCGCCGCAAACTAACAGGCCCATTGTCAGGCGCTCCACCCACCAATGTTAACCTCTCAGAAGAATTATATTCCCGAGCTCACAGTTTAACTCAGGGACAATGATGAAAATTCACCAATATCCTTCTGGGTGTTAACTAGGAAATTGCGTCTGGAGTGCGTGAATAATGATTTGCCTGAATTACAATTAAAGAAGGTACATAAATCTCACAAGATAATATGTTAGACTGGAGGCACATATGATGTAGTCATCACTCATCACTGCTCCAGTTGGAGTCTTTGGTCGCTCTGCTGTCGGGTTTCCCGCACGACTAGTCAGAAACAATCAACAGCACTTGCTGCAGTGGTTCATGAATATACTAGTTTCATATGTTGAGGTTGCCAGCCTCATATATATCCAGTAGGAAGAAAACATGTTAAATTCCCGTTTGTAATAGAAATATTCACAACTTACTTCACATTTTTGGGAATACACAATCTCCTTGCGCAGATTTCAGATAGACGCAAGCAATTTCGGTGCATATGCTCTAGAATCTATTTCGTCTGAGAAATTCCTCTTATGACGGTGTTCTATGAATCACTTGGCCTGGGAAACTGGTAATTCCTCTTCGACGGGTGTTATGCGATACACTTGGTCTGGGATATTATTTCTCTTATGACTGATGATCCAATTTCTAGGTTTCCAGTCTTGTATTTATAAAGTCCCGATCCTGAAGTTTTACAGTCTGTGTATTTAAATATGCGGGTTTACTCTTAGGGTTTCAGAGTTGCCCAAATACTGCCGATCTGTCACTTTTTATATAGGAATTTTAGGTCCGATCCGTCTCTTCCTGGCTGTTGGGAGTTGCTCGTATGAAGTTGCGAAGCTGTCTGTTCTGTGTTTCTGAGTTCACTAGATTATATCTCTCATTCTCAGTTCAATTCACAGATGGTGTTTCCGACGAATGTTGCAACAGAGTTCATTGTATTTTCCGGCATCTCAAACCAAACCAATCAAATCTCTCTAGCACAGTTCGGGAGGGGAAAATTTAAATATCCCCTCGCGTGTTTAAAATATAATTTTTAATATCCACGCGTGACCTCTTTATAATAAGACTTTATATTGTTCCGGCAGCACCAATCTGCCTCCCACAATATTGTGACCATGTTTTCCTGGCGTAAGGTCTTCCGCCAAGATGTCTACCGCGACAGGTTATCCAATTATCGCCTTTATCTGCGTGCCTCAGCCAGACAGATGTCTGATCAGACAATGTTGTCTTCTTTCATCGTACGCACAACGCAAGCTTGTGTCAACACGGTCAGCAGCTTTTCACTGGGGTCAGATGTTGGACCGACCTGTTTCAAAGGGTGATCAGACTGAGAGAATAGATAAGAGTCTGATCGGTATAATTACCAGGTATAATCGCATGTACATTACCTCACGTAAACTATTCTGCGTGTAAAGCAGATACGTCCGTTGGGGAGTAAAGTGTTAGAGACTTCACCCTACTAGATTCAGCATAGAGAGAAAAAATGATACATAAAATATGCCACATAATAATAAATGAAATGGCAAAAATTATGCCAAATAAAAGCGAACCTGCAAACTGGGAGGAAGAGCTGGAGAAGAGAGGGATGGTCATAAGCAGCTCTAAAACAAAATCCATGGCGATATCACGAGAAGAAAGAAGACATCAGATTAAGCTGGGAGAACAGGTCCTGGAGCAGGTCGACCACTTTAAATACCTCGGAGCTATTATAGACCGAAAGGGAGGCATCAAAGAAGAGTTAGCGACTCGAAAAGCAGCAGCTGGTAGATTTTTTCAGGCCATAAATCGAGGATTCCTCAGCAAGAGAGAGGTTGGTAAGAAAACGAAGATGGTTGTATACCGCTCCACCTATGTCCCAGTCTTGACATATGGATGCGAGTCATGGGCAATGAATACAACCCACAAAATCCAGATCCAAACCTCAGAAATGAGGTATCTTAGGAAGGTGGTTGAAGTAACAAGGAGAGACATGGTCCGCAACCAGACGATACGTTAAGGCCTTAAATCCCACCCCTGCAGACCCATGTAGAACAGTCCCAACTAAGATGGTTTGGCCATCTCTGCAGAATGGGAGAAGATCGACTACCACGACAAACATGGGAAACAAAAAGCCAGGGATCCAGACCCCCAGGACGACCCAGAGTCCGCTGGGAGGACAACATCAGACAATCTTTGAAGGACCGAGGATTAGAATGGAACCAGGCCAAGAGGAAGACCGCCGATAGGATAGTCTAGCGCTCTCTCTTCCAAATCTCTACACCTCACGGTAGAAGGGGAACGACTAAGTAAGTAAGTAAAAAGCGATGAGTGAGAGGAAGAGAAAAATGAAGGAAATAGTGATATTGACGGAGTGGACGTGAGATCGCACAACAGTATAGTCACATAAATAAACGTATACGCCCACACTTGGAATAGTACTACTACATAAACATATACACCGACACTTGCAATACTACTACTAAATAAACATATACACCCACACTTGGAATACTACTACTACATAAACATATACACCTACACTTGGAATGCTATTACTACATGTACATATACACCCACACTTGGAATACTACCCCTACTAAATAAACGTATACACCCACACTTGGAATACTACCACTACATAAACATATACACCCACACTTGCAATACTATTACTACATAAACATATATACCCACTGTTACGTTGGGATAAATTAGAGGATCATGCATGGATACACGAATGATAGCAGGTGTTCATTCAGGACATTATGGTCAGTACACATAACAAAGCCGGTAGGTGAACAGGTCCACGGGAAAAACATGGTTGACATTTAATAAACAAAGTCACTTCACAATGGTCCATCAAACATCAAAAGTACATGGCAATGGATAAGCGTAGTAGATTATCTCTGGTCCGTCATTAAGGTTCAAACGTTAGGCATCTTTAAGTGGCAATAATATAATAATAATACAATCCTCTCATCTCCACTCAAGTCTGGCCGTTGTACTAAAGGTTCGGTAATCCACGAAAACCAAAGTAATGCGGCAGAAGCAATCAGTGCAAACCAAATATTAGTTGCCTCATATCTCAAAGTTACTCGTAGTAAATTATGGTATGAACTTCTAGATACGTTTATAAACCATCTTGCACATAACGTGGCAGCCTCCGAGAATCAACAATGCCACAAGATATATTTATAAATCACTCTCCATTATCCCGGAGCCTCGAAAAATTACATCTCTCTCGGACGCAAACACAAAGACGGAAGCCCAATTAATTTACACACTGAACCCCACGACATGTGACCGAAACGTCACTAGTTGACCGTCGCTCATCACGGGTGAACGCCTCGTGCAAACCGTAGTTTGCCTACAGGCGAACACAATTCCTCACATAAAAATGGAAATGTGCTAGCGTGTAGTAGCATGCCTTACTATTTTGACTGCACCCCAAATCTATCCTTAACATATCACCTCCTTCGCGGTGTAAAAAAAACAAATTTATTTGTTTTTTTTTTCTCCAATTCAAATATTTCCTATACGGAAATAGCGGCTAAAATTGATTATATCACAAATATTGGGCCACATCGAAATTAATCTAGTCGCAGTCAGTCTGCATAATGTAACTTATCATTAAATAACATGCTAGATGAATTTGTCATCAGTCATAAACAGTCATATGTCAATAAGTAACAAGTCATATACAGTCGATATTCCAATGATGTGTCAAAAGAATACATAAATGTATGATCAATGTGAGTTTACGATAAACTATCAAAGAAATAGCATGCATATATGAGAATAGTATGAGATACATAAAATAAAATAAAACAAAAAATTGAAACCAAAAAAATCAAAAATGCATGAATTATAATTTTTTTTTAAAAATGATTTAGAAAGTTATATCTCTAACTAACAATGCTGTCAAAAATTAAGCTTAAACGCAATTTAAACATGACATGAATCAAAGAAGCAATGCGATATGACATTAATGCAGCTAAAGTACATGAATATCTCACAGAAAGAGAAAAAAAAATAGTACAAGAACGCAAGTATAACCAATTAACACAATTATTCCATTACTTAATTATTTTACTCTAAGTACCTTTTGTACGTTGGCAAGACAAGTAATGTCCAAATCAAACTTGCAATAATATAAGTATACTCCAAACTATCCGTGTCAGGACTAGATTTGTAGCATAATATAGCAATCTTAATTAATGTTAATGTGCATTCCAGAATAATAACATGATGTCGTAGTTAGAAATTGTTCGTGTCTGCAAGTAGTATAACGCTGTTCAATGTACCACTAGTTAAAGTGAATAATGATTATCTCAAAGTCATGAAAATCGCAAATGTTTATATGAATGGTTTGAAAATCCTCTTGGTGTCCATGTATTCATCATCCTTTGTCATAGTGACTGGTAGTGAGTAAACACCATGGCTTCACACATGTGTAATATAAAGTCAACTAACTAAGTCAATATGAATCTTCAAGTTCGAGTTGTGGGCATCTCGATAAAGCATCTGCGACCACATTTGCAGAACCTGGTATTGCCTCGATTTCATACTGAAAAGGTTGAAGCAGGATGGCGAAACGGGCTAGCTTTGGGTTCTTGTGATTCGCCTTCTTCAATGAGGAAAGGGATTTCTGGTCTGATTGTATGATGAAAGGGGCGCCCAACAAATACCGCTCCAGCTTGACTACCGCCCAGATAACAGCCAGCAACTCTCTTTCTATCACTGGGTACTTTCTTTCTGCATCATTGAGCTTTCTGGATATGTAGAGAGTTGGATGTAATCTTCCCTCGAACTCTTGCATCAGTGATGCGCCGATACCTTTTGAACTAGCATCTGTGCGGAGATAATAAGTCAGATTTGTATCTGGTAACCTCAAAATTGGTGGCACAGAAAAAATATTTTGAACATAATTTAACGCAGCCTGGCACTCTGGTGTCCAGTGCACGTGGTTCGGTAAGCCTTTTTTAAGCAAGGCAGAGAGGTCTGCAGTGATTGAAGACAAGTTTGGTACAAATTTACTATAATACTGAATCAAGCCGAGAAGACTACGAACTTGCTTCTTAGTAGTGGGCACAGACAATTTTAGGATTTTGGAAACATTCTGTGGCACGGTCTGAAGACAACCGTGACCCACCTTATGTCCCAAGAATGAAATTTCCTCAAAAGCAATAAAGATCTTTGAGGGCTTGGCTGTTAGGTGGTGGAGACGTAAAGTGTCCAGAAGAGAATGTAAACCTAAGAAGTGCTCCTCCCAAGTGGAACTGAATAGACAGATGTCGTCTATATATGTGATTATATCGGACCGATGAGAGAGATTTTTTCTCATCATACGGACAAACGTTGCCGGGGCGTTCATAAGTCCGAAAGGCATTACGTTCCACTGATAAAGACCCTGTTGTGCAGCAAAGGCAGTGAGTGGTTTAGCTCTGTCAGTCAAGGGAACTTGCCAGTATCCCTTGGTAAGGTCAATTTTAGTAAAGAAAAGAGACTTGGCGAGACGAAATAAAAGATTTTCAAGTAGGGGTAAGGGTTGAGCATCGAAGACTGTGATGTTATTCAGCTTCCGGTAATCTACACACAATCTGATATTTTTGTCTTTCTTACGAACGATGACCATAGGTGATGAGTAAGGGGCATTGGAAGGTTCTATAATTCCTAAGTTAAGCATTTGTTTTAATTCTTCTTCCACCTGGTGCTGGTAGTGAACAGGGACAGGATAGGGGCGTAGACGAATTGGTCGATCATCTGTAAGGGTGATGTCATGCGAAATGACTGATGTACGCCCTGGAATGTCTGTGAGGACGTCTGGAAAGGATTCTAGAAGATTAGAGACTTGGGAATGTTGTTCAGAAGACAAAGCTGGACAAATAGCAATATCCTTCCATGTCTCAGTCGATTGGAGAGGAAAGACAGGTAAGTTCATGGGAACATCAGGAAAAGCCGATTTTTCCTCCTGAATTACTGAAAGCGCTGAGTAGTGAGTACCAGGTCTAGGGTGGTCATCAACTGCTTGAAAGATGGCTTGAAGATGTTCCGGTCTAGTGTGGAATTCTTTAAGCATGTTTATGTGAAAGGTCTTCCTTTTCCCTTTTATCTCTAAGGTGTAGTCAACATCAGAAATGCGTGACAACACTTTATATGGACCATTCCAAGCAATTAAAAGTCTATTTTCTTTCCTTGGAAGCAATACAAAAGCTTCATCGCCAGGCAATAGTTGACGTAATCGTCTATTGCGATTTTGGAACTGGCGTGATCTTACTTTAGCAGCCTCGGAAGAAGCTGTAGCCAGTTGGCATGCATCTATAATGTTACGCCGGAGGTTAACGACGTATTCATACGATGACTGGATGTCCTCAGTCATCTCTGAGTCTATGAGCAGGTCCTTAATAAGTGACATGGGACCTCGAGGTTGAGCTCCAAACACAAGCTCAAAAGGCGAGAAACCGGTCTGTTCATTCGCTACCTCACGGTATGCGAACAGCACGGCGGGTAAAACCCTGTCCCAATCTTGAGGATATTTCACTGTAACTTTGCCCAATAACTGCTTTAACGTCCGGTTAAGACGTTCCACCATGCCATTGCTCATCGCATGGTAAACACTACTGAGAGACCTGTCGATATTGAGGCGTTTCATAACAGCAATCATAGTGTCAGATACAAATTGGGTACCTCGATCTGAAAGAAGTTTTCGAGGAAAACCAAGTCTAGAAAAAATCAAGAAAAGGGCATCAGCAACGTCATTAGTGGTGATGTTCTTAAGAGGGATGGCCTCGGGCCATCGAGTGCACATGTCGATACATGTGAGCACATATCTGTGTCCTCTAGCGGACATAACAGGTAAAGGACCGATAATATCTACGGCCATTTTCTCAAAGGGGCGTACAGGTATATCACACGCCTGAATCGGGGCCGTATGATAGGCTCCTCTTGATTTTACCTCTTGACAAATAACGCAAGAGCGACAATATATGGAGGTGTCTCTGGAAATTCCCGGCCAAAAGAAAGAGGACAAAACTCTGGATCGCGTCCTAGAGTAGCCCATATGGCCAGCACAGTGCGAATCGTGTGCATGTTGTAGAATGTACAGACGAAGTTTTTGGGGAACCATCACCTGATGTCTGATTAAAGATGAATCTTTAAAATTCCTAACCAATACATCATTTTTAAGTGTGTACCACTGTTTTGGTGACAAACTATCATCAACGTAATCATTATCTTTGACTAATCTAAAGAATTTCTTCAAAGAGTTGTCTTCTCTTTGAAGTTTGATAAAGGATTGTTTGTCTATCTCAGAGTGAACGTGAAAATTGTCCTGAGTTCCAGGACGGGTATCATCATTTTCCTTTTGTGCCTTGGCCTGGGCACGCGTAGTAACTGCAGCAGCAGTTGATAAATTTTGACGTTCCCATTGAACAATTCCTTCGGGTGAGCAATCATTGCTGCCGTGTATCCGGCCAAGTGTGACATCCGCTATTGGGTTCCTTAACAAACACACTTTAACCTTGCTTGTAAAAAATGGTGAGTGAATATCCACCACGGCTGTGGGATAAAATTCCACTGTACCGCCGAAAGTTACACATTTAACAAAGTCACCCGTTGCATGAGACGGATGTACTAATGACTGTCTCACTCCGACAGTCGTGCAACCAGAATCACGGAGTACTGTAACTTGAGTGCCATTCAATAAACCTTTATGAAGCTGTAGTACTCCTGTGCCATCATGTGCTGATGAAGCAGTGACTGCTGGTAGCGGATGGCCACATTTTAATAAGGAAGTCAAATTAGACTGGAATAGAGTTTGGCAATCTGGACACTGTGAAGCAGTATCAAAGTCAAACGAACAACATGAAGCTGAATGATTAACAACATTGTTGTCTTGCGCGTTCTCAGGTGTAGAAGCAGTATTTGCTGAGTTGGCATGGTAATTCGAATTTGCATTATTTCTAGAGCGTGATCTATGTCTCTGATTGTAAAAAGAGTTATTTTGACTCGCGTCATTATTTCTTTGGTTCCTATTGTTGTTTCCTTGATTTCTATAGTCTTGTGACCTATTACGATGTGACTAATTTTGGTTATTGGGTCCCCAGTTATTCCAATTCTTATTATAGTTACCAAAATTATCATTCCTTCTCTCTCCTGAGTTTTGTTGGAAATTACCTCTGTTTTGGGGTGAGTAGTTTCTATATGGTTGTCTACCTCTATATGGTTGTGAGTTATTGAATTTGCTTGGTTTGAAATTCCCATCACAACTGTAGGATCTTTGTCTATAATTGTTGTGGTTCCAAGTTGTAACTGCGGCAACAGGTAAAGCTTCCTTAATATTGTTGTTACTGACACAAACTCCCAGATGTACATTACAATATTGTCTACATAATTCCTCCATTGAACTCAAACTTGACGGCTTCCTTTCCTGTAGATATTCTCGCAGTGGTCTGCTTACGGAAGACAAAATTTTGTCTCGCAATAATAAGTCCTTAAGGCCCTCATAATTCTCTTCAATGCCGGAAAGTTGTATCCATCTATTAAATGTTAGACGAGTTGCAGCTACAAACTGTGTAAAATCTTTACCCGTTTCAGGAATCATATGTTTGAACTTCATACGATAACCTTCAGCGTCTAATTGATGAAGTTTTAATAATAACGTTTTAACAGCATCATAATTGCGTCTATTCGGCCCGTCCAATTGGCACAGAGCAGTTAAGGATTCACCAGTCATGAAATCCATCAATCTTGTACACCAATGAGATCTATCAAGCTTATTTTCTTCACAAACATTTTCATAGCGTTGTAGGAAGGACGAAATATCGTCTATTTCTGGCTTAAACTCAGGCAAACGAAATTTAACAAAACCGCTATCGTGGTTGCTAGAGGAACCTCTACGTTCAGAGTCGTCATTTTGTCTACTCTGATGTTGGACTTTTTGTTCTTCAATACGTAAAGTCGCCATTTTTTCTTCATGTGCAAGCTTTTTCTCTTCTAATTCTTTTTTATGAGCAAGTTTCGTTGCTTCTGCAGCTTGTTGAATCTTTTTCTCCTCAAATTGTCTTTCCAACTTTTTTTCTTCTAATTGTCTTTCCAACTTTTTTTCTTCTAATTGCTGTTCTGCAATCCTTTTGTTCTCTTCTGCAAGTAGCTCTGCTTTTCTGAGCTCTCGCTCTTCATACCGTGCATCTCTTTGTCTCTTATCCTCTAGGGCTTCTTGATTTTCTTTGGAATTGAATTCCGCTTTGGCAAAGTCCATTAATTCCTTCGCCTTATAACCATATTCTTGGCCCATAGTAATAAATTCCTGATACTCCATTATTTACTTCTTCAGTATCTTACTATCAATATTATAAATTATGTAATAAATGTATCTCGATTAGTCCGTCTATACCAATTCACTAGCTTTGTGCTTTGCAATATTATCAATGCAAATAGATTCTTAATATTACTAATTAACAACAAAATAGTATAGTATGAAAGACCAGCAGTAGTAAAGATACGAGGGAAAAGAGAAAGAGAGCAGAGAAAAAAAAATATTATAATGTACAAGAACAGAATTGATGGAACTAAACAAAAAGACAAGTACAAGTGACCAAGGCAATGTAATAATAGCAGCAAGTAAACGAAAAAGAAAGCAAATGGGAAACTAAGGAAAAACAACAAATAGAACCGACTTACTGCTTACAAAAAATACAGGACAGGACCTGTAACAATATATATAAATGTAACCAAGTGATAGAAGGTTAGACTAGCATCACGAACAGAATGGTTGTCAACTAAGGAGAAGAAAAACAAAACCAGCACACAACAAGAACTGACAATTAGCAGGACGAAGCAGCACAGCTAAACAATTTAGGTCACACTAAACAGGCAGTGAACCAAACGTCGGTGAGTAAACTCAGGCCGGAAATTTCACTGCTTGAGGAATGTAAGCAAAACCTACAGAAACATCTGCTGCGCGGTCATTTTTCCAATGACATGTGTCGCTAACAACAGATTTGTACAAAGATATAGAAACGAAGAAAACGAATAACATAGATATCAAAAAGGCTTACGCCACGGCAAAGATACAAGAGTGTATTAATAGGCACTTATCTTATCGTAATCCGATCAGATGCAAGTCCGGAAAAAGGTGTCAACACTGGAAAACGCTGTCCCTCAATACAAGTGAAGCACGGATAAAATGTAAATAGTACACGGTCTCAATCAGATGGGCATCATGAACTGTGTAGATCTTGAAACGTTGTGTTGACTTGGTACAAAATAACTTGACATCGCCGTGGCATAGACTTGAAACTTGAAAGAATCTTACAAACGTTGTGATGTAGACTGGAACACGAAATAAACTTGGAAACTGGTTGGCTTGAAATTGTAATCTTGAACGTTACAGCGAACAATAGGACATTGAAACTGGAACATTGGATATGCGCAGTGGCAAAGTTCGTTATTCAACTGGACCCGCTGGCAATGACTGAGTTCACGAAGCGGTGTGTTCACAATAACACGCTGAACATGAGTGACGATCGCATATACAGATTAAATGTCAGCTGTATTTTTGCAAAGTACGAAGGTATACTTGCTTACGTGAATTTGAAAACTATGTCCTGATGAAAGTATCGATCCGATACCACATTGGCCACCAAATTATATGGTGTTACGTTGGGATAAATTAGAGGATCATGCATGGATACACGAATGATAGCAGGTGTTCATTCAGGACATTATGGTCAGTACACATAACAAAGCCGGTAGGTGAACAGGTCCACGGGAAAAACATGGTTGACATTTAATAAACAAAGTCACTTCACAATGGTCCATCAAACATCAAAAGTACATGGCAATGGATAAGCGTAGTAGATTATCTCTGGTCCGTCAATAAGGTTCAAACGTTAGGCATCTTTAAGTGGCAATAATATAATAATAATACAATCCTCTCATCTCCACTCAATTCTGGCCGTTGTACTAAAGGTTCGGTAATCCACGAAAACCAAAGTAATGCGGCAGAAGCAATCAGTGCAAACCAAATATTAGTTGCCTCATATCTCAAAGTTACTCGTAGTAAATTATGGTATGAACTTCTAGATACGTTTATAAACCATCTTGCACATAACGTGGCAGCCTCCGAGAATCAACAATGCCACAAGATATATTTATAAATCACGCTCCATTATCCCGGAGCCTCGAAAAATTACATCTCTCTCGGACGCAAACACAAAGACGGAAGCCCAATTAATTTACACACTGAACCCCACGACATGTGACCGAAACGTCACTAGTTGACCGTCGCTCATCACGGGTGAACGCCTCGTGCAAACCGTAGTTTGCCTACAGGCGAACACAATTCCTCACATAAAAATGGAAATGTGCTAGCGTGTAGTAGCATGCCTTACTATTTTGACTGCACCCCAAATCTATCCTTAACACCCACACTTGGAATACTACTACTACATAAACATATATTCCCATACTTGGAATACTACAACTACATAAACATATACACCTACACTTGGAATACTACTACTACATAAACATATACACCCACACTTGGAATACTACTACTACATAAACATATATTCCCATACTTGGAATACTACAACTACATAAACATATACACCTACACTTGGAATACTACAACTACATAAACATATACACCTACACTTGGAATACTACTACTACATAAACATATACACCCACTCTTGGAATACTATTAATACTTAAACATGTACACCACCACTTGGAATACTACTACTAATACTCCATACACATATACACCCACACTTGGAATACCAGAACTACATAAACATATACACCTACACTTGAAAAACTTTTACCACATACACATATATACCCACACTTGAAATACTACTGCTGCTACATACACATATACACTTGAAATACTTCTACTACTACATAAACATACACACATACAGCGATACTACTATAAAACATGTGTTTTTAAGATCTATTGCACAAAGAATATTACATCAAATCTCAGATATTTTCTACCAGCTCTGGAGCCGGTAAGTCGTGGAAGTGTTGTCAGGCCTCGCTCTTGACACACAATGTTCTCACTGTCACAGGCACATTCCTGAAATACATGGATGAGGTTATCTATCTATCTATCTATCTATCTATCTATCTATCTATCTATCTATCTATCTATCTATCTATCTATCTATCTATCTATCTATCTATCTATCTATCTATCTATCTATCTATCTATCTATCTATCTATCTATCTATCTATCTATCTATCTATCTATCTATCTATCTATCTATCTATCTATCTATCTATCTATCTATCTATCTATCTATCTATCTATCTATCTATCTATCTATCTATCTATCTATCTATCTATCTATCTATCTATCTATCCATCTACTTAGTACCTACTAACCAACCAACCTACCAACCAACCTACCCACCAACCCAGCTACCTACCAACCTACCTGCCTACATGCCTGCCTGTCTGTATTTCTGTCTGTTTGCCTGTACGTTTGATTGTGTGTCTGTCTCTTTTTCTCTCTCTGGCGATGAATGCGTATTTTCATTTTCGTAATCTTTTATTTAAACAGAATAGATGTGTTACTGCTTATATTTTGTCAGTCAGGCGTAAACTACAACCTTGTAGGGGCAATCATCTCCCAGAACTGAGACCCACAGAGTTCCAGACAGCAAGAGACACGTGACATAGGCACATGTGACCATTTCTAGAATGGGACAAAATGCAGCATGTTAAAAAAGATTGCTAGTTTCCAAAGTCACAATTTCAATAATGTAGCAGACCTACTGCAAGACAACCAGCTGCATTGGTGTCCCCATGTTACGTAAGGAGCGAAAGGAAAACGATTATGAATATTGTTATCTATACCCTTTGACCTGTCATACATGCACTCAGTACCTCTCTCTCTCTCTCTCTCTCTCTCTCTCTCTCTCTCACTCGTGCACGATGTGGAATCAAATGTATATCTCTCTGGCCCACCCGTGAACGATGTGAAATCAAATGTATATCTCTCTCTGGCACACCTGTACACGATGTGGAATCAATGTATATCTTGACAGCTTACAATACAAGAATTTAAATCATTGAAATCGAAAATACATGGTGGAAAAAAAAGAAGAAATCAAGCCTGTCCGAAAAATAATAATCTTCAACTCATATGTCGAGTCAAGTCTTATTTTCTTGGTTCTGAAACAAGGGGAATAAAACAAATGACAACCAAGCGATTGCAGACTTTCATAAATGTCTGTTTGTGCAGACTAAAACGGCTGACATGGTATAAGAAAGTTACCGATGTGGAGCTGACGAAAAGAGACAGACAAATACAACTGGAACAAGATGTGAGGAGAAAACGGTGGCATTAAAACATACTGAGAATACCAGCTGAAAGCATTATAAGACAATTCTGTTCTGAAAAACCCTGGATAACAGAATTGAAGAAAACCAAATACATATGAAGGTGAGAACCAGAGCAGTCATGAACGGGTAATAAAAGAAACGGAAGGATCTTAAGCAGATAGTACAGGACAATGCAATCTTGGAGTACAATTTGGGATGGTTTACGCTCCAGCGGCTTGGATATGGAAAACCTAGAGATATCGGAGAAATAGTATTTTTCGTTGGAAAACATCCTTTTCAGAACAGTTTTTTCCAGCAGTTCGTGTAACCACTGCAATTTCAAAGACAAAAAAATAAAAAAAATAATGGAGCGGTACCCTACAATGTATGACGTAATGTGATGTTAAACGCTTAAGGCCACAGGTAAGCTGTGTGATTTTTGGCGCTCAAACTTTACTGACCAAACTGGAGTACAACTCGAGCTTAGAGACACATGAGCAGAAATTACACTGTCTTTAATACTTTCTTTTAAATTTTAAAATCTATTAGTTTTAGAGGTGTCAGAACGATATACTTGAGTGTTTCTATTACGTAAACATTTTCCCTAAATACAAGAATTTGCAGACATCTTATACGTAATTCATGCAACACACCTTTTTGATATGGTCACTATTCTCCTCTATATATGTGTTGCTTATTTGCTATGTCTTTGAGTTTTCGCATCATACATTGCAAACTGACTTTATCATTTATAACAACGATAGAGACAAAAGTAAGAAACAATACACATCATTACCTTTCAGCACAACAGAGTCGTCACTGCTGGCAAAAAAAAATAAATGTCCAGATAAGAATAAATGGAGCGGTACTCCTACAATGACTAGATATGTGATCGTAAACATTTATTCAGTGGTAAGCTGTGCCATGATTTTTGCGATCAAACTTTAGGCATGCAAAGATTACAACTCGAGCTTAAACAAACTGTAGCTGCAGTGCAGAAATTACATAAATCGTGACAGATTTCTTTTAAATTTTAAAATCTATTAGTTTTAGAGGTGTCAGAACGATATACTTGAGTGTTTCTATTACGTAAACATTTTCCCTAAATACAAGAATTTGCAGACATCTTATACGTAATTCATGCAACACACCTTTTTGATATGGTCACTATTCTCCTCTATATATGTGTTGCTTATTTGCTATGTCTTTGAGTTTTCGCATCATACATTGCAAACGACTTTTTTTATAGTGAACGATAGAGACAAAAGTAAGAAACAATACACATCATTACCTTTCAGCACAACAGAGTCGTCACTGCTGGCAAAAAAAAATAAATGTCCAGATAAGAATAAATTACTCATCTGACTAGATAGGTGCTCGTGACATTCATTCAGTGGTTAGATATGCCATGATAGGATCAACTAGGCATGCATAGATTACGCTGGTAAACAAACTGTAGCTGCAGTGCAGAAAGCACGATAAATCGTGACAGATATATAACACTGACATAAATCAATATTAGACAAACATAAAGGTGTTTCCAGGCACTCGTAAGAAATAAAGAAGTAGAACACTAGACAACAGAAAAACAACAGACGTGAGTGGCTTACCCAGGACTCGAACCCCGGACCTTCCGTGCGACAACACCGCCTAGCTATGCAAGCGAATCTCACTACCTACCCTCTGTTCTATACTTACTGTTCTTAAGTAATTATGGCAGACTGTGGAGTATCTTCTTTCCTTGTTGCCCTTTATTACTTTTTCCTTCAATCATTCCTGGCCGAACACTATCACCAATCATGAACTGCTGACTCAAAGCCACCAACAAGACATGCGCACCATCATGGAATTGGATTGGCCACATCCTCAGACGTGATCTTGACGCCATCCCCAGAACTGCCATGCTATGAACTCACAAAAGAAAGCGAAAGAGAGGTCGACAAAAAACAACCTGGTAGAGAACAGTGGAGGCAGAGATGCACAACTTGAACCAGAGCTGGGGTACCTCACTAAAGATGGCTGCCGACCTAGCAAAGTGTAGACAGTGTGTTGCTGCCCTACAAGACGCCAACGAGCATTATGGTCACTGATTGCTTTTTTCAGTCAGCGGCCAAGGACCAAAGTGGAGACAGTTTGTTTCTGCCCTACAAGACGCCACCAGGCATGCTGGTCCCTGATTGCTTTGTCAGTCAGCGGCCAAGGACCAAAGAAGAAGAAGATTCCTACAAATTCCTACAATAAATTTTAGTTTTTATCATCTGGTAACATGTTGACTGACAGTACTTCATGGCTGGCTTCACGCAAGAGTGCCAACTCCATGTCCACAAGTGAGCTATCAGGGGAATTGTGTATCTTAATAATAAACCTGTTTCCTTTGTATCATCCTGTATATCTTTATTTAAAGGAGCAACATTTATCACATTCAAACACAGCTACTCACATGCATTAACAACGATTTGTTATATTCCCATTTTGTTTTAATTTTAAATATTTTTTCACAAAATAGAAACAAATAATTGAAGTTAAATGTGTTTCATTTGTGTTCTTTCCAAAATAACACATACATTCTGGAACCCTTACATGTTTACTCTGCCTGATTAGGAAGACGAACATTTTGGTTTGTGCTAATCCAATCCACTTAAGCCATTAGACCCTTTAATCACGGCCACGTTATTAGATGGTCGTATGCCAATCCTCCTGGTTATTCAGTGGTGTGTGTGTGTAACTATGTGTGCGTGGTTCTGCGATTGCTTACCTCATTTCTATGCTCACCTGCAATCCTGTATTTTTAGAAATTGTATATAAACTAGATTTGTTTATTTCCAAATTAAAAAAGGTATGTTTCGATATTTCAGTGATAAGATACACATCTTCAGCATAATCCAGGTTCTTCACTTTCCCAATAACGACGATCATATGTTTGATTCATGGCTTACTTAGTCGTTCCCCTTCTACCGTGAGGTGTAGAGGTTTGATTCATGGCAATTTTCATAATCCAGTCGATGGTCAAAAGAAAAATGGCGGCAGCTATGTTATAATTTTTTTTAACCACTAATCTATTCATTCAGGAAAGTCTGTATCGCTCGACAACCAGAAAGTTATACACTTTCATAAATGCTTGCTTCCGCTGAATAAAAGTTTTGAAATAATATGACAAGATAACCAACATGGAATTATTGGAACGAGTTTATAGATACCAGACGGATAAGATGTGCGGAGAAGATGCTGACGTTAAACATGATAGATACTGAAATAACACGTTGATAGCATTACAATGATGTTCTTGTTCTGGAATCCACATGGTAAGAGATATAGAGGGAGACAAAAAACACACAAAGAGGGGGACTAGATATAGATATAAAAAGATAAAAACATAGAAAGGCTATGAACGGATGACACAAAACAGGATAACTTGGCGTGTATTGTTTTAGGTATATGCTCCGTGGAAAGCTAAAAGGTATGAATGAATGAATTAATTAATCCATTCATGATGCGGAGAAATTTGCATCCCCGTAAACAAACCTAATAGATGTAATATTATCTTTTCCTGCAAGACACTTTCTGTATGGATATGTGACGAAGTGACGTAATACTTCACTTTACATAAAAAGAGAATTTACGTGGCCCTGATAAGTGTCGCAGAAGACCAACTCAAAGGTTTAGATGCTAATTTCGGCACATCTACCCTCTGCATCGGTTTGTTAACAATAGCCAAGAACCCTAATTTAGGATTGTAAGAACATTTCTCAGAAATCATAAAAAAGTGTGATATTCTTTCACTACAAATGCTTTAAGAACAGAAAAATTAGAGAACAGTGTTACTGACTGTCACGAAATACGTTCGTTCTCTTTTTCTGGTCTTTACCCCTCAACACCATTATTCCTTTGCAATTCCTTTTACGTGCTAATTCTTCCAGTATTCGTTGTTTTCGCTGTCATCGTTCAAAGTTTTCTTACCACATCTTGTCACACCTCTCACCAACTCCTCTCTCTCTCTGGTTATTTTCTACTTTGTTATTGCCGATGCTTAGCGAAGTAGCGAGATTGCTACATTGACTTTTTGATTATCGCCAGCTCCAGAGGGAGTAAGAGATTACACGGAGCAACATTCCTTTTTTGTTAACCCATACGTTTTGTTTAGGAAAATACACAACACCTTGTGGCTGCATAATAGGGTACTAGTTTGCAAATATGACGTGCCCAAATACATGGCCGATCTCACTAGGATATCGGAAGATGACAATCGTGGTAAAGATTAAAAACGGACAATGATGTAATACGTCCGGCAGATGAAATTTATTGTGATAATCAACTACCAGAAAGTAACATCTTGGAGGAGATTATAATGTTAGATCTGTGAAGTAGTGAGTTTGTACATGTGACAGGCGAAACGGAAGAAGCAAGACCTTACACGATTATGGAGTTTGAAAATCACACGTACAGGGCAATATCTTAAGTTGTCATGTAGAAATGACATAATGGCAGTGGAGGAACCCCTACCAAAATCAGACACTTAGTCGCAATTGGTTTGGCGTTTGAGATCCTAACATAGACTGCTCCTGATTGGACTTCACCTCTAAGTAGCAACCTGGATGTATAGGCGAACCTTTTGCGTATATTCCACAGCGTTGAATGACAAATTCATTGACTTTCAATTTCGTCATGAAGAAATCTTTAACAACCAGGAACACGGAATACTAGGACCCAAATATAGGACAGGCCATAGGACCGGAAGTGAATTCTAAAATTATAAGAGATTAATCCCAGAGACATCACTTTATGCTTAAGTTCTAAGATCTAACTTCCAAGTGAGAAGTGCAATCAGTTAGACACCTAACACACCTGAAAGAGATGGCATCTTTAATCAGTTGCCCGACATATTCGGACGTCTTCTGTGCAAAAACTTTCTGCTCACCCGAAAAAACTCGAGGTAAGTTCTAAAATGCAAATTTTATCATTTTATATTTGCACTTTGGCATGTATAATTTGCTTGTGCATGTATAGTGGTATATGAGGCTGACAGCACCATTAACGTGACACATGAATCACCACTACAAGAGCTGATGATTGCTTTGTGCAGGTTTCCTCACAAGGCGAAAATATTTCCAAGGGAGATGAATGGAGTAAGTCAGATGATAACTGCATGAACTACCAGCATGACATCATCAGCCTTTGCAGTGTGGCAGGTTGTATCCCTTTCTGTGCAGTAGTGATCCAATAATGGTCATACTTCGAGTAAAAGCAATGAGCTTTTTCCAAAGGTAGCGACCTTCGCTCAAGTTTGCTCTTGGCAGAGATATAAATAGAACGTTGGTGCTCCTATTTTAGGGAGTCTCATAGGAATTTCTAGAATGACAATTATAATAAATGAGTCATCTTCCGTGAGAAATATATGTCTTAACTCGTATTTAATAAGCCTCCAGCTGCAGGTGATTCAGCAAAATATTAAATCTATGTTTAGCTCCGTATATTGTATATGCATTTTCTTAAAATGAGTCATACGGGTGCAGACTTTAAATTCACTTAACCAATTGATAGACTCCAACTCTGAATTTATATATACATAAATAACAATTTATTTATTTTAGAAATATTTGCTCAACAGAGTTAAAATGAATAAAAATAATTTGTCAAAAATGTTAATTTAGGTTATCTTCATGAGAAGATCTTAAACGATGGTGCGAGTATTCGGTGCTTAGCTTGCAATGTAGTGACAATGATTGTCGTTGACTTCTGGTTCAGTCACTGCTGGTTATAGGTCGAGTTTTCTGACTGTTCTTTCTCTTCAGGAGTCGTGTGGTTCTGGAGGCAGCACGTTTTTGACAATGCCTGAGTAATTGTTTCAGGTTGCCTCTTCGAGTGTCCTCTAGATAAATGTCTAAAGATGGTGTCCAGAGTTGACTTCAGGCAACTGGTACCAACTAAACGGGTGGGATGTGACCAACTGAGAATCCAATAATATGAAAAGATCAAGGCGTAGATTTAGATAATGACTGGTAAAGAATGTCAGAGAATAGTGTAGCACCAGAATATACAGGGGGAAAATGAATTGGATGAACGTCATCCTATGAGAAAATGGTGTGCAGAACTTGAGGCAATGGAAAAGCAGAGCTGGAATTTAATCAACTGCTACAAGATCCTGCAGAACACGATGATGTTATTGTGTAAACCGATGGATCTGTACTCCGTGGAGAAATCAAACTGGAGCTTCTCCATCTCGTGTAAAAGGTAAGATCGTCGCCGAACAGAGTAGAGCTTACATGATAACCTCCTACATGAGAATGGAGATACAGGCAGTTACTGCAGCTCTAATGTGGCTCTTTGAGACCCCGTCAACCAGGCAGTTATTATGTTAGAATCCATGCTTCGGATTGTTTAAAATGGATGGCTACGGCATGAATGGAGAACATCCAAAGAAGCCTCGTTTCTTCAGGAACTGGTGTGGATCTACTGTCCTTGTCATGCAGAGGTACACTGTAATGAGAGAACTGACAGACTAGTCTCAAGAACATCCAAAGTGGGGACAGTGAATGTGAATAAGGGAGAGATAACTGAGGACAATTAATGATCGCCTCTTAGAGAGCGACACTGCAATAGATTAATCAACAAGGTTAAGATTACTGGAATTTAGCATCAAACGGAAAGCTAGCAGGGATGTACGTTGTAGCGTAAGGGTTTTTTAAGTGTGATGACAGTGTTAGATAAGGAATAGGCTAAGTATTCTCTCTAGAATGTGTGAGGTCCCAGTGATAGAGAAGTACACTGGTATCACTTGATAGTCACGGCTGTGAAAGTATCTGGAACTGAAACAGAACAGTCAGACCTTACTGCGCCACCCAGCTGTGTGACCACTAGTGATAACAATTCAACAAAACTCAAATTCAACTTTAGTGAATTAATAAAGCTGTTGAATACAATTTATATCCTCTTTATTTACATCTATCTAATTGTGTAATGAATGGTGAGTGTTGGGAAATGGTGTTCAATAGATAAGTATATTTACAACATATGATTGTACATTTATTTATTTAGCTTAATAAAGTTAATTTTGGATCATTCCAATTTATTTCTTTAAACAAAAGTTCTTCCAAAGGTTTTCTGGCACTAGTCTTTAACTATCCTGGAAATTAACTAAACTGTATTCATCATCGACAAAGTTTTTGACGCCTCACATAGATCACTGGAATGAGTCTTATAGTACTCATCTTCTGGAAAACAATTTCCTTATATGTAGTGACACACTTCTCTCTTGCTGATAGTCTTTTCCCTTAGCCCACCCTATGACTGAGGGGGACTAAAGGTCTGTTAAAGATTCAACCACTGTGCTCCTTTGAGGTTGTAGGCAGCGGGATTGAATAACTTCTCACTTCAGCTCGAAGACTCTAATATGAACCTGGAACAACGAGTAATATGTGGCTATTATTGTTGTATGGAGCTCACATATTCCCTAGTGTTCATGAGGCGAGTTTGTCTCAGTGTATGCGTATTGGATGAATGATATATGGTTCAGTATACGTTCAGATATAGTATGATAAGACAAGTGTCTACTTGTGTAATAGATTCAGATAATAATATACATGAATAAATCAAATGATACGATCACATGGGTATGATGCAACCTTTGCCTTCCACATATACATGCCAAGTCAGTGATGTACTTGTTGGTAGGTTATATTCCAGACAAGGGCTAGCATGGTTATATTAGTCCTGACAAGGATTTCTTAGGTTAGCCCTGACAAGGACTGTGGAGTTTATAATGTTGGGTTCCATCTTCGTCAAATATACCCGTAATTACAAATATTGGTTTCGATACCCTAAATTCTTAAACAAAACCTGAAATAAAAGTTATTATTCACACAATTATCTTTAGTAATCTTACATACCCTCTAGAATCGATATTCTTCCTCGTTCGTACTGAAAAGGACGTTGATTGCGTTGTGTCTGTTTACACCAGAGCTGCGATATCTGCGCCTTTCGGCCGACACATCCGACTTCAGCACGGCATTTTTTGGGACCGGGTTTGCCTTCCCTCTTCGATCCCTACTCTCTCAGCCAGACTGCAGTGATGCAGCCTGTTTCCAGGACCACCACGTGGAGGTGGAGTAGGGTCTTGGTCAGCTCTGGTTAGCTGACCCTGACGCAAGCAGTCAAGCTATGGGTCGCTGACAGCATTCTCTATTGCTGCATCTTTGGGTCCCAGAATCGATATAAGCTTAGTGTAGGACTGGTTTTAGGGAAGTACACCTGCACTGCATTCAGATAAGGCAGTGTTAGTCATAAAAGCTACTTTTCTTCATCAGTCTCTTACTCTGGCGGTGTGGTGTTAGTATGTGATTTTGAACCTAGCACTGCTTCTTTATATAAGGTGAGCGCGGCCGTGTCGGAGAACTTACTTGATTAGTTACAATTTTTGTCCTCAAGAATCCATCCTTCTGAGTGAATATGTGCATGTATCCTACCAACTTTTCCTCCGCACCACTAAACACGTCTATCCATTCCTTTCTTATACACCTACTTTTATTTTCCTAATTGGGAGCTTCTATTGCGTATGATTTTAATCGAAATCAGTTAGGGCATGTATTTATTAGAATTTTCTAAAGTCTATCGTCTTGGTAGTACTAGATGTGATGACTAAGTACAACTTTAAATTTCTACAATACTACTTACGTCTTCACATATTCCTTCTGGATTTCCTTTACCATACAAATCCTTTCAAGAATTAAATCGCTTTCAACGGTGTTATTATATACTGCATGCGCTTGTAGCTTTTAATTTTCTTTCCCGTAGATACGATATTCGATATCGCCATGTTTCTGCTCTCTCCTTACACCACTTCCCCTAACGAACCGGATAGGCTTGTGCAAATATTTGCTGCCTTGCGGTAAGCTTCAAAGCAAAAAAAAAAAAAAAAAAAAAAAATGCCACCCCGTGTCATACCCCGGTATGCGCTGCATTCAGTCTTTCTTTCATGAAACGAAGCGTGTGTTCACAAATTACGCCACATACGTAAGGGAGGACGCATTCATCGTGAATACAACTAGCGTGCAAGCAGTAACCGATAGCATTCATACGCTTCGACATTTACTGAGGAAGACTGAGCACCTATGGATCTGCCCGGAGTGCAATGATGTCAATTATGTTCAACAATAGCAATAACAACGTATCTTAGATTTATACATACGGTAACTAGATATTGCATAGTGTATTAAAATTTATAGTCACACAGACATGTAAAACGAACAACACAATATACAATAAACACTGATGTAGTTAATTAATAATGACTTTTTTATTTTATTTAGGAAGTTAACAAGAATTTGAAGCAAACATACGTTAGGGTGACCATATCGTTTTTCACAAAAAGAATACATTTTTTGACTTTCTGACGTAAAAAAGAGTACAGTACGAGAAATAAAAAAATACCAAAAAGAGAATTTTTTTATTTCAATCTATTAATGCATGACTTTGATGTCTAGAGCTAGTTCTAGTTTGTTAAAGCTTAGAAACAATTTGAAATAAAATGTCTTTTTCAATGTATATTTTAAAATAATTTTAACATAAACAAATTTAGTATTCCACACATTAATCTGTATGCAGTCATCTTGGTCTTATTGATTAACCTATAGCAGTGTCGTTCTCTAACAGGCGATCATTAATTGTTCACAGTATCTCTCTTTATCGATATTCACTGTCCCCGCTATGGGTGCTCTGTCAATCTCTCATTACAGTGTTCCTCTGCATAGGATCGGAGTGGCTAAGAGGTATGGCGTCCGCTTCGAGTTCTAAAGGTACCAGGTTCCATTCCCAGTTGAGTGAATATAATTTATGGAAAATTTTTTCAGAACCAGTGGTCCTAATGATGTTATATTCCCCTCTGGTCTCCTGTGAGATCGGATGCCTAGCCTCTCGGATAAGGCCGAAATAATAGGAGGTCACGTGTGCAAGTTGCGCACGTTATAAATCCCATGGCAGTTGGAAATTGTAAATTTCCATGGTAAAATTTAAAAATTAGAAACCTACCCTTCACAAAAATATTTATAGACTGTGTTTCTCGCCGGTGCTACATAGTTCGTGCACTATGCTGAGATCGGAGCAATGATGGAGTAGTCCGTGTGCAATGAAGATAGTCCTTAAAAACCAAACCAAAAGAAACTAAACCGTATTGATACAAGTATTATTATATATTTGTTAATTAAATTAAATTAATTAATTAACTTTTTATGCGGATATTAACTTCTTTAACAATTCATTATTTTCTTTCAAATATTTATTGAAAAGACTTCTTTAAAATTATATTGCAGAAGTAAAATTCCGTTGATGGAATCTACATTGAACATGTTTCTGTCGTTTGTCTAGTTATTTTCCTTCAATGATAAAAGCCTGTCCACGATTGCATTGTGAAGGGCACCGCAGGCAAATATTGTGCGATCATTAAAAGTTCAGAATGAAATTCAATATTTACTGATTGTTTTAACATTTTGATTCGCTTCTTATCTGCCAACAACTGCGTAAATCCTTCATCACTGATGTTGCTTTCAACAAATACTGTCAGGCTGCTAAGTTGATCAAAGCACTTGCATCGTCAAATGCAGCATCTTTATCAATTAAATATTGCCCAGAAGCTCACACATCTACACATGTTGGTACTCCATGTAAGGTCATCCATGAAAATATGTGAAATCTTCTAATGGTTTCATCGATAACTAAGTCTTCTAAACAGTGGATGAACATGCATTTATAAGCCTCATGTTACACAAACTAGCAAGTCCGCCTCTTTGTTTTTCAACAAGCATATTTGAAATCTTCCAGGGCACTTCATCTTGACACAAGCGCAGCGATACAGTTTTGCTCTTCAACAACTGAACTATATTCCTTTGCCAGTCGTTCAATATTTACTTGAAAAGTACTCGTTAAAGAATAATTTTTCGTAAGACTGAGCTCTTCGAAGTCATGTTCAATCTCCGAGGGGAAAACTCCGGACAAATTTTACTTTTGAAAAAAACCACCGGGACGCCCAATCTTAGTGTGAAAAAAGGACATATCCGGGGAAAAGAGGACAAACGGTAATCTTAACGTGTGTCCCATTTTGCTCAAATAATTACTGTGACGGTGGCCTATTTAGTCGCCCGAGTCGAAACGCCCTATAATAAGCGTTCAGAGACGGGGAAATAAAAGGTTTATTTTGAGTTTTTGTAGTGTATTTGGTATTTGCTTTTTTTTTTTTTTAAAGTAATGATGCAAGATTGTAAAAATATTGACAAAATGGTGTGATAAAAAGCTGTTAATTAATTAGCCCTATTTCATTCTGTTTGTTTCCTTTCACTTCTACCATATTCTTTTAAAGGGTTCCTTGGTGGCATCTTAGTCAGTCATCCCGATAAGTTTGAATACAACGATTCAAAACAGGTGAAATGGGATGTGAAGGAATTAAAAGACAACAAGAGAAATAGTATCACCAAGACATGCAGCAGAAAGAGCTCGCTTTAATTCAAACCTGTGATTTTTTTGACTGGTTACTTGTTTGGTGAATAAGAAAAGGTATACTTGAAATGCAATGCTAACAATCGCTTACATTTACAACTGCAGCTAATGATGGTATTGCGTGGAGATTTGAAGGCTCAAATTCAAACACAATGAACTATGATATCATTGCGATTTCACGTGAACGTCATTATTCGGGACAAGCTGAACTGAGAGAAACAAAGAAGTCGTAAACACTTATTTGGCCACAGTCGCCAAAAGTGTGTTCAAGCTTCAACAACCAAGACGCTAAACTCTTCTCCAAACAAGTACAAACTAGATCAGCGCTGTTGCTAATGTCGAACGAAATCAGCCTGGTGAGGGAAGCCAAACCAAGTGGCAGTCTTTTTAGTTTGGTGCTTTGTAGATCTAGATCTGTGAGACTCTGGAGGTTTTTGAACGCGAACTGAGAAATTCTGGTGATGGGGTTATTATTAAGGAGCAAAGATATTATCTCAGAATCGGGTGGAAAGCTTGCGTCTGTTATCTCAGTTATAAGGTTATATCCCAAGTCTAAGTCCATTACCGACGGAAGAAGGTCTGTTCCCCTTATCTCTTTTATGGCATTCAACGAGATGACTAGACGTGATAGAGACTGTAAACTTAACAAAATTAAAGGAATAGATGGAAGCGAATTGGACCCTAAGTCAAGGTAATATACGCCCGACGGTAGCGATCCAGAGGCAGTGTCAGATATTTGATTGTGTGAAAATTGAAAACTCCCTACTTTTGTCAAAAAGGACAATTCAGGAATTGCTCTCAGTTGGTTCCCTTGTAGGTCTACGTCAGCCATGGAACCAGCAAAGGCTCGCAATGCATTGCTTACTTGGCTAGCGTCTGAAATGTTGTTATTGTTCAAAGACAAGGATGATAGTTTGCTGTGCCGTGGCATCCATGTTATGTTCGATATTTTATTATCAAGTAATTGTAGTGATTCCAACGCCCCTAATGTGGAAAAAGTTTTAGAAATAGATGTCAGATTAGTATGAATAAACGTGAGAGTCGTTAAGCTGCTGTTGAGTTTGTCTAGGGCATCGTCTGGAATGGAGGACATTGAAGAATCGACTATACTTAATTCGGTCAAATGCGATATATACTGCATCCACATAGGCCATGTTTTTAAACCAACATTTTCTAGGTAAAGTGTTTGTAAAGTCTGACCAACGATCTTAATAGCATCCAAGTTCCAATCCAGAATATCGGTGTCATAAATGGTCAAACCTTTGAGATTATGTAAACGTTGAAATGCTGCCGGAATTCGAGTAAAGAGGGCTTTGGCAAAGTGCAGTGTTTCTAGGGTGGAAGATGATCCGTCAAAGGCTGAGTCGTCTACTGTCAATATTGGATTGTTCATGAAAGAAATCTCAATCATATTGATGGGCAAACTTCCGGCAGGTATTGCAGTGATGCTATTTGGCTGTGGAATGCCGTGACAGTAAAAAAATAATTAGTGTAACATTACAACTATTCATATAAATATATTAAATAACAACTTGCTCTTCTTCTTCATTTACCTAGCCTGTTGATGAAGGCGATCATACCTCTCCATAACTTCCTTCCTGTCTCCACTACTATTGATCAATACTGTTAATGACTTCTTTCTTATCTCTATGTCGTCCTGTTCGTTTGATTTCAACAGTAATTATTTACTTTATATGTCCATATGCATTTTATTTAGAACGTTATATGAATCCATTTTAAGAAATGCATAATTAAGAATGTATGACGCAATGGGTCATTGGTCGATAATTTAATAGATTCATGGCATACACTTGTAGAACGAAACATAAAGTAAAATTCATATACAAGTCACATTTAACATTACCGCAAATTATGATTTCAGGCCGTTAGATGAAGATAATTTAAGGTGACAAAAACGAGAAAACTCTCCCACCATTTTTGCAAGAATATTTCTCTAAGAGCAGGATTGGGCAACACTTTCGCCAATCGACACATGAGGCGTCTGATCATCAAAAGTGTGGCTAATGGGATTATAAGATCTGCGTGGTACTGACTAAAATGATGGAATTGTCCGTATGTAATGAAGATAGTCCTTAAAAAAAAAAAACCAAACCAAAAACTGACTAAAATGTCACGAAAAGAAATTCTTGAAAAAGAAAATGTATTTAAGCTAAACATGTGTTTACTGTTATTTTCGGCCTGTATTGAAAACTCTAAGCGCTTCTTCCAATGATTCAACGGGCTTATTAAATTCAGATATTGAGCCAAATTTTGCCTAGTTGATAAGACAAAAATATTCCAAGATTTCACATATATTTTTTTTATAATTCAACGTCCCTGATAGGAGTTTGACTCTATAAGCAAAATTAAAGCTTGAATGCAAGAATTTATACATTGTCCCTTCTAATCAAAGTAGTTATGAACCCTTTTTTAAATTTGATGTGACGAATGAATCATGACAAGGGCTAGGATTTTAATGATTTTGTATGTTGTTTTAGACATAGCCGGAACGTTGCTCAGTTGAACATAAATGTGTTTAATAAAAAAAATAAAAAAAACTAGGCTGATTTAAAGGCAGAAGCTACAGTAAAATCCATTTTTCGTTATTCATCACATGATTTCAATGCCAATGTACATACTTAACCTTCCTCAATCATAGGTACGCATAATGAAGAGTTTGAAGACATTGCATCATTGGTTGCTATGGAAACGGCGGCCATATTTAATTATATTGTTCTACTTTAATATTCTAAGGCTTTTTTATTTATTAATCTATCATTATCAAATTTAAGCAGAATGTTTATCATTATAATGTCAGATTGAACTTTTGATAACATGTAGATTTTGAGATATAAAACTTTAAAGTTTGTATCTAAAAATAGTTGATTTTTGTCACAAGTTTACTTTATTTGCAATAAATCAAAATTTTGACAAGATATCCAAAATTGGATCTGAGAAAAGTTTTACTATCCTAAAGAAAGTATTTGTGCCTAATCTCAAATTGATTGACTAAAACACGTGCAAGTTCAAAGAATGTTATTAACATAAAACAAGGTTCAGAGAAAAGCACAGTTTCTGAAGAAAATAACATTTACAAAATCAAAACATAAACTACTTAGAATGGATTCTGACAAATAATTGTCACAAATTTAGATTCATCATCATCTTTCATCTCCTCAAGGAACATAAACCTTTACCAAACGTATGCTAAGATATCTTGTCCCGTGCCATCAGCTCATGGTCTTTCCATGATTTCTTAATCCATAACTGTCAAAATTTCTTTTCTCTATGTGTCCGTTGGTCTCTCTCTGCCTCTCTTACGCTGAGAATTCCAGAACAAGGACTGCCTTGTAATGCTATCCACACATTTTCTCAGTATGTGCCCTATCCCTCGCCAGCATCATCTTCTCATCTCTTGTTCCAATCGCACTTGTATTGTCATTTACGCACATAAAATTGATTGCTTCATGGCAATATATCTAAAAAAAAAAAAAGTGCCCGTATCTAAATAGAAAAAAAATACATCTGCATAACAATGAATATAAAAATTTGACTTAACAAACTAAGCATTTGATAGTCGTAGCTCCCTTCACTCATAACTGACTATGGGAATGTGCCCGTGAGGTTATATCCCTCAGCTGTCTTTTGTGTGTGTTCTTTTTTTTTCCGTGGTTTGCTTACTTGCATGGTGTTCCTTTCGGCGTATTATTTTCTCTTCTGCTTCCTCTCCAGAGCACGAGCTTGGGCATGGTTATATGGAGATCAGGTTGTTGCCCGTGTTCCCTCTTTTTACGTAGCCGGTAGGTCCAAAAGAACGACAGGAGCCCATACAGTGTGGTAGCAGCCATGTGGCAGGAGTTGCCAGAATAATGTTGAATCAACATTAGACTGCCTTAAAAAATTACCCCTGATGACTATCCCGTAAAGGGTAATTCCTGTAAGGCAGCGGAGGTATGAAATAAGAGTTTTACCTTCTCTTTAGATATCCTAGCAACCAAGAATCACGAGCCCTATCTGCCCGAAGCTGCTGGTTATAAGGTGCCTGAGACTCGCCTTTGCCTCCTCTCCTGTCAGTAGAAGCTGTTCTGCCGTGCTCACATCGAGCCAACCGTGAAGGCCAAGCATTTGGTACAGTTATATAACAACATGTATATAAAACATATATAAAACATTTACATTTGATTTATAAATAAAACAGGAAAAGACTTACATCAAATGACAGATATCTATAGCCCAAATCTCTTGTGGTTGTTAAAGATGGTAATGAGTTTAGTTGTAGATTTTGGCAATAGATCTCTGGTACTTCACACACACACTCCTGCAGCAAGTCGATCGATGAATTAAGAATTGATCGACAGATACAATTTAAAGATGGATTGATTGAAATTACAAACAACTGTGTACGACGTGTTATCTATCTATCTATCTATCTATCTATCTATCTATCTATCTATCTATCTATCTATCTATCTATCTATCTATCTATCTATCTATCTATCTATCTATCTATCTATCTATCTATCTATCTATCTATCTATCTATCTACCTATCTATCTATCTATCTATCTATCTATCTATCTATCTATCTATCTATCTATCTATCTATCTATCTATCTATCTATCTATCTATCTATCTATCTATCTATCTATCTATCTATCTATCTATCTATCTATCTATCTATCTATCTATCTATCTATCTATCATCTATCTATCTATCTATCTATCTATCTATCTATCTATCTATCTATCTATCTATCTATCTATCTATCTATCTATCTATCTATCTATCTATCTATCTATCTATCTATCTATCTATCTATCTATCTATCTATCTATCTATCTATCTATCTATCTATCTATCTATCTATCTATCTATCTATCTATCTATCTATCTATCTATTTCATGTCACGGGTTGCCTCCCCTTAGCTCTGCAGTAGTGGTCCAAAAGTGGCCAAAACTCAAGAGAAACTAATGTGGGTCTTCAGGGGTGTCTACCTTTGCACAAAATTACTCTTCGCAGGATAATGATGCTTCTACCTCAAGGAAGTTTTTACAAGATATTCAGACAGCGAGAAAAATGCTGCATGGGGCTGAGCAAATGTTAACTCTAGTATCTGCTGTCAACTTTTGTGAAGGATAGAGTTATCTTATAATTCGTTAGCTCGTTCAAGCTCCCAGCTGAGTTAATTCAGCGAAATTCCTCTTATTATTATATAGCTCTGTTTAAGTGTATTTAAGAAATGGTCTGAGACATACGGTTGTAGTACATTCAAAATTATTATACCAACTTTAGATTTTTCTTTATACAAGTAACAAATTTAATAATCAAATATCTTTTAACAGTTATAAAAATTGATAATTCTTTATTGTTATTGTTAATCAGAATCGAACTTATTGCACTCCGGGCAAACCCATAGGTGCTCAGTCTCCCTCAGCAAGTGTCGAAGAGTATGAATGCTAATTGTACCTGCAGCACACTGGTTGTACACACGACGGATGCATCCTCTCCTCTCACGTCCATTTCTGCTAGCCCCACATTTGATGTCAAACTCCAAAAGCCACAGCCTTGTTGATTTTTCCATTGCGGTGTCATTATCCAGCAGGCGATCATTAATAGCACTTAGTATCTCTCCCTTATCCATGTCCAGTGTCCTCATTATGAGTGCTCTCGAGGCTAGTCTGTCAGCTCTCTCATTGCCACGTACCCCTGCATGACCAGTACAGTAGATCCACACTAGTTCTTGGAGACTTGAGGATTCTATTAGTGTTTTCCATTCCTGCCGCAGCCATCGGTTCTGAACTTTCCAAAGCATGGCTTGAGAGTCTGACAATATAACTGCCCTGGTTGATGTAGTTTCAGACAGCCACCTCAGTGCTGTAGTAACTGCCTCTACCTCATTCTCATGCTGGAGCTTGTTGTCTTGTAGACTCCACACTGTTCAGCGACGACCCTGTCCTTTATTCTCGCAGAGAGGCCCATTCCTGATTTCTCACCACGTACTACAGACCCATCAGTGTACACAATGGTGTCATCATCCACAGCATAATCACTTATCAGCTGATTAATCTCCAACTCTGCTTTTCCGTTGACCAAGATATGCACTCTCTGTCAAGGCTAATGATGACAAGCTGGTAGTTTATCCAGTTCTCCCCTGACTTACTCCACTCTTCCCCTTTGGATACATTTTCAACCCTGGTCACCTGACCAATCGTAGCCTCTGCCTGTGCCATCCAAGATAATAATTATTTAACAAACAATAGTCATTAACAAGTGATGTTATGAAGTTAAAAATTGGAAAGTTCACGTGGCAGATGTTATTTTTCTACTTTGCTGCCAATGAGTTTGAATGTTCTGCTCCAGCTAATTTTTGGTTCTTTGTAGATAGATTACTGGATCACACTCGTCACTGGTCAAGTTTGAAAGTTGTAGCACGATCCAAGAATTGCCATGGAGTAACTACTAAGCTGGTCCTACGTCTAAGACCCGTCTGTTGATGGTGTCTAGCTTCGACTTCAAGCCACTTATATCCTAACTTGTTCTAGAGATAGTACTTTCAACTGGTACCACCAGCTAGTGTCACAAAAGAAAAGAACAAATACCCTCTTGAGTATTGTGTTTTACTGACACACACTTATGTGCCCCCCTCTTCTCATTTCACCACCCATCTACCACAGAACTTTTACTCTCGCTGAGAATTAATTAATCCCATTGAGCGAAAAAAACATTCATTACATTTAGGTTGAAAAGATTTATATTTACCTTTACAATGGTTCAAAATGTTAATGTTATAAACTGAATATGTTTCACTTTACATCTATCATTTTTGAAAATGTTAACAATATAGATTGAATATTTTTACATTTACATCTACTGATAGACTATAACCTCCCCCTCCAGACCATTGTACTAATACCATCTCATCTCTGGACCGTGTGCAGAACAACGCTCTCATGTTAATTTGTGGAGGGATGAGATGAACACCCACTGCCGTATGTGAGATAGATGCCAATATAGAGCCGCTGGATATCAGGCGTAAAAGAGCACTGACTGAAGCTGTAGAGAGATACAGGAGACAACAGAAAAACCACCCAAACAAAGTACTTATTGACACTTGGAAACAAGCACGAAGACTGAAACAACTATCTCTCCTTGACATAGCCAAAGAGGAAAATGATAAACACCATCTCCCACATGAGAGAGAATTGGAAAACAAATACTTTGGACCACCCCCTTGGGAAAACTTCCATCAACCAACTGTCAAAACACAACTGATAGATAAAACGGCCAACAAGGAAACACTACCCAAAGTCTTGAAGACGTGTGCCGTGGAGACCATAAACAGCTACCCAACATCAGCAATCCAGGCCTACACAGATGGTTTAGCTTTCAAGACCATTTTTTTTTTGCAGGATATGGCGTCTGCATATGGTACCTAGATGGATCCTCTTATGAGTTCTGTGACTCCTGTGGTGAAAATTGTTCAAATTACGAAGCGGAGGCTGAGGCCATCAAGACAGCCATTGTTGAATTACTACACCAACAGTTTGACCTTATGGAACGAAGGCCATCAGATATAGTGATTTTCAGTGACTCCATGTCTGTTTTGCAAGCACTTAAACAGACTCCATATGAAAACAAAGACATTTTTCTTATAGAAAAAGCGGTTCACAACTTGATCACAGCCTACTCCATCAGTGTAACCCTACAGTGGATTCCTGGACACAGTGATCTAACTGGAAATGAGACAGCTGATAGACTTGCTAAAACAGGAGCCTCTAAACAACAAAAGGACAGACCCTGCAGCAGCACACAAGGGAAATCTGGCTGAACAGATGGGCAAACGGGCCGACTGGTCGAAATGTCTTTAACGAAATGACCTGCCCAAAAGACAACGACAACATAAACAGACGCAGCAGGAGAAATCAAAGTCTTATCTTTCAGTTCCGAACAGGACACGACAGAGTCAATAGCCATCTAAACCGTGCCAACCCTCGGCCCCTACCCATGTGTAGACAATGCTCTCATCCGTATGAAACAACCAGACACCTCCTCATGGAGTGTCCATCATTCACAAATGCCAGGAAAAAACGTTTACAGACACCTCTGACATTTACTAACTCACTATATGGAACATTAAAACAACTGCAGAAAACCTGCACTTTTCTAAGAATGGCATTGGGCTGCCAAGAGTAGACATGCTCAGCACCTATGGGATATAGACAACAACAACATCTTCACTGGTTGAAAATGTTAATAATATAGATAATGTACATCAATTCTTTCATCATTCTCTCCCTGCCCCATATGGAACTTGGTATTACCTCTGCTTTTGGTTCTCTGTAGGAAACTCGCAATAAAGCAGTCACCAGGCCTGGCAGTGGTGGTTCATGAAATCATCATTCTATATGCTGAGGTTGCCAGCCTCAAATGACTTGGACATCCACTAACAATTTTCACATATTAATATTCACATGTCAATATATACATATTAGTTCACATGTTAATAACGCAAAATATAGAATTTAAAATGTACAACTTACGCCAATCTGTAGGCTCACAGACTGGTGATTCGGAGAAATAGTTTAAGGCAGCTTGACGATGCCTCTTACACGTAGTCTCGGGTGTTGTTATTTTAGCCAAAAGTTCCCACTTTGACTTTGTGTTTCAGATTCCTCAGATTTTGGATTTCCTTGTTAATAATGGAAGAATTTTCTTGGGCTTTTAAGTCCTCAAGATACTCAAGCAAAGTCCAGTCTGGTAAATGAAATCCGCTGCTATTCTTAACTCTGGCAAGGTCTGGTTGTCTTCTTGGCGCGAGGTGAATTTTCACAGTGTTCTTAACTGACTAAAGTGTCAGGTTATTTTACACTTCGCTCTCCCCGTAGTACTTTGTTACGATGTAGGTAGTGTCCAATCAGGAATTTTATTCTTCCTGTGTTTTGAATGCCCTCCTATCTTTTCAAAACCTGTGTGTTCTGGTGGTGTAATTCAAAATATTTCCCCTAGGAAATTTCTGTGCGTTATTGCAAAGGTCATGTCTTCCAAATATGGAAGTGAGATTTCCGTACTATTCTTGTCAGTATTACAAATAACTTATTGCTTTTATCTCACATAATATTTTCGTAATAATTCTGCCGGAAGCTTATGACAACATTTGGACTGTCAAGTGCGAGTCTGTAATCTATCCGCAAGCGGATGATTTATCGCCCGACACGCCTTAGGTAATCACACCGCTTGGTCACCATACGAACTCTGACCAGCTCATCTGGATTTTTTTACCTGTAGCTAATCTTAGCAAAGCCGAGAAGCTTAAATCAACATGACGAATTATCACCAAAGGGAGTGGTACAATTGATATGAAAATACCAAATGTCTGCTTGATAGCAGAAAAAGAAACGTGCTGACCACTGAAAATTTCACTAATCGGTACTCACAACAAATGTAATTGAATACGGCCGGAGAGGACAAGAGATCGACCCAAAAACTATGTGACATATCTATCTATCTATCTATCTATCTATCTATCTATCTATCTATCTATCTATCTATCTATCTATCTATCTATCTATCTATCTATCTATCTATCTATCTATCTATCTATCTATCTATCTATCTATCTATCTACCTATTTGTCTGTCTGTCTTCTGTCGATACGTCCGTCCGGGTTATACTGAATTCGAAAAAAGTTAGCGTTAAGCTGAATTTTACCCAGCTGTAAATGGGTACCCTCCAGCGAGGAAGGAATCCAGTCACACAACATCATAAAGATGTGAACTAGTGAAAGCCCTATCTCTTCCCTCCCCTTAAATCAGTATCCCTTATACAACTACCTATATTTTTTATCTATGTCTTCATTGCATTCGTGAAACTCGTGTAAGATAAGTCAGCTATATTACTGAAAATTGATATTATTCTGAATTTAAACATTACCCATCTAGATTAACAGCAGGCAACATAGGAGCTGTAGGGATATACTGTAGAAACCCTCTAATGTTCTAACTTGATAAAATCTTGTATGTTTTCAGGTTTCTCAGCATTTTTAATTTACACAGCTTGTATGTAACTTTTATCTTTGCAATTCCATTGATAGAGCTTTAGAAAATTATTAATTAAAATTCTTATTTTTCCAAATATTAAATCCACTTCAAAGAAAAGATCGCATTCTTATCTCATGCGTATCACAAATAAAGAAAATATTAGGTAGCTAGATGGTTGGTGTTCACCAGGAACGCAGAAAAATACATTCAATCCTTGAAATGCCACGCTTTTTACATCATCATCATCATAACCCTCCACTCCCAAAGGAGCATAGGCCTTCAACAAACACATGCCAAGTCCTCCTGTCACGTGCCATCATCTCAAGTTCTTTCCACGTTCTCCTCATCATTTTCACCTCTGTTTGCAGCTCTCTTCTCCGTGTGCTTCTTGGTCTACCTCTGCCTCTTTTGCCCTGGGGGTTCCAGAACAAGGACTGCCTTGTAATGCTACCAACAGGTTTCCTCAGTGTGTGTCCTATCCATCGCCATCGTCTTCTTCTCATCTCTTGTTCCACTGGCACTTGTCCAGTTCTTGTCATCAGTTCCACGTTGGTAACCTTGTCATACCATTTTAATCCCTCTATTCTACGCAAGCACCCATTTATGAAAGTCTGTAGCTTTTTGGTTGTTGTCTTTGTTGTTCTCCATGTCTCAGAGCCATACAATAGGACTGACTTCACATTTGAATTGAAGATTCTTATTTTCGTGTTGGATCCGATTTCTCTTGATCTCCATATATTTCCCAATGCAATGAAAGCTCCTCTCGCTTTTTGTATTCTTATTTTGATATCACTGTCTGTCCCTCCAACTTTGTCTACATTGCTGCCAAGATATGTGTACGATTCTACATCTTGTATTGGTGCTTCTTCAAGTTCAACACTGTTATAATTACCTGAACTTATTCTCATTATCTTTGTCTTTTCCCTGTGTATTTTCAGACCCAATTGCTGTGAACTCTCATCGAGTGTTTTAAATTTGTCCTGCATCTGATTACGGTTATGGGACAGAAGAGCTAAGTCATCAGCAAAATCCAGATCATCCAACTGCTTAGAGTCCACTGGATTCCATTTCTGTTGTGTGTTGTCGATGTTCTCGTAACCCAGTCTATTGCTAGTAAGAAAAGAAATGGAGACAAGAGGCATCCCTATCGCACTCCTGTTCTTATCCCAAACGGTTCTGTAAGCTGTCCTTCGTGAAGAACTCTGCATGTCATGTCTTCATATGTTTTCTTTATTAAATTAATGATCTTCAGGGGAACTCCATAATGCCTCATCAATTTCCAAAGTGATTCTCTGTCTACACTGTCAAATGCCTTTTCGTAGTCCACAAATCCGATGTATAGTGGTGAATTCCATTCCAGACTTTGTTCAACTATTATTCTCAAAGTGGCTATCTGGTCTGTACATGATCTGTTTTTTCGAAAACCTGCTTGTTCATCTCTCAGTTTCATGTCTATGGACTCTTTTAATCTCTCAAGGATAATCATGTTTAATACTTTCCTGGCACTGATAGTAACATTATTCCTCTATAATGTGTGCACTCTTGTAAATTTCCCTTCTTAGGAAACTTAACTAGATATCCTTCCTTCGATTCTGCTGGTATCTCTTCCTTTTCCCATACTTTACCAAGTAATTTATATAATATCTCTGTAGCCGTGTCGATATCTGCTTTTATGGCCTCTGCTGGAATGCCACCAGGTCCAGATGCTTTTCCTTCTCTTAGAAGCTTTATGGCTTTCTTTATTTCTTCCTTCGTTGGTCTTTCACCATTAATTTGTAGCTCTTCTTCTGCTGGCTGGATGTTTGGGGGGTTTTGTGGAGCTGGTCTATTGAGAAGGTCACTAAAATATTCTGTCCACCTCTTCATTTGCTCCTGTATATTGCTGAGCAGTTTCCGATTCTTGTCTTTTATGAGGCAACTTGTTTGCTTGTATTTCCCTGTTAGCTTCTTTGTGCTGCTTTACAGTTCTCTCATATTTCCTTTGGCTGCAGCATCTTCTGCCTCTCTTGCCAACTCCTCAATATACTTCCTCTTGTCTCTTTTGATACTTCTTTTTACTTCTTTGTTTGCTTCTGCGTACACTTCTTGAGCCTTGGCTTTGGAACTTCTGGTTTTGCTTGAGTTTAAATCTGCTTTCTTGTTTTTTCTGTCTTTTATCTTATTGATGGTTTCTGTTGTTATCCATGCTTTTTGTACCCTTTTAACATACCGGCGGAAAATAGCTAGTCCGAAATTTCCCTAGCTTAAAAATTCTTGTTTTCCCCACTCCGTCACTTAGAGATCTACCAACTAATTATCTGCGGTCTAGCTGTGTCACAGTATATATGTTCGACAAATTATTAGGTTGGTCACGCTGTGAGTGGCAACATTGTTAGAATAAAAAACCCGTTTGGTCAGCTGACCGGAAAGGAAGTGGACGCAATCTCTGGCAAAAAGGGAGTTGACTTTCTGGCCATCGACCGGGATAGGTCGTCTTTTTGTTCCCTCTCAGCGTTTTGCTGGAGAGAGTTCGCCATTGTTGTTCAGGTTTAGTGCTTGCCTTTTCTTCATGCGATTTTTTTTACTGTAGTGCATAATACTAGAGTGTTAATGTAGTTTTCTAGTGGCATTTCCTTATTTATTTATTTTAGTGGCACTTATTTATTTTACTCAAATGTGGATGCATGCATAGTTGTCGGTCTTGAAAACGGTGCTTTATTTTGAGACCATTGTCTTGATGTGCAATTGATACATCATTCAGCAGCACACAGATTTTAATGGTCATTTATGTAGAATGCACACATTTTGATGCTGTATTTTGACTATTTGAAGGCTATTTTCTACACTGTTCTTTTGACTTTGTTAGATTCTCTTGTGGATAGACTATCTACTGCTACCTTTGTTCGCATGATACGAAAGATTTTCTCTGATCGTGATGACATTATTACTTATATTGATGATATTTGTTTTTTTCCATCAATCTTGGGAAGAACATGTTCTTAGAATCCAGTCGTTGTTGTCTACTCTTCGTCTCCATCACCTTACTGCTAGACCTTCCAACACAAAAATAGGATTCACTGAACGTTCTTTTCTTGGTCGTAAGTTAGGGGGTGGTTTTTTTAACCTGAAGATTCTACTATCTCTAAAATCTTGAATCTTGCAATTCCTAAGACAAATAACAGGTCCGCAGTCTTTTAGGTCTTGTTGGATTCTATAGAAAATTCTTGCCTGATTTTTCAGAAATTACTTCAGTTCTGGCTTCGTTATTAAGAAAGAACTCCCCAAATAAGATTGTTTGGTCCCATGTATGCGATAATTCTTTAAATATACTCAAAACTAATTTTTTTCAAAACCACCCATTTTGAGATTGCCTGGTGCTCGATTTCATTTTATCCGTAGAGTCAACGCCTGTGGATCAGGGATCGGTGGTACGCTAATGCAGGAATTCGATGATTGTCTACATCCAATCCTGTACGTTAGTCGAAAATTGACACCTACTGAGCAGAAATACCGGATTGTCGAGCGTGAATTGCTCGCTGTGATATTCTGCTTTACCAAACTCCAAAGATATCTACTGGGTGCGAGATTCGTCTTAGAGACAGATCAGAAGGCTCTTTCATATCTCAAGACAGCGAGATTAAGAAATGAGAGGGCTGCAAGAGCATGCCTTGCGCTCCAGCCTTACGATTATGAAATACGGGCTATCAAAGGCAGTCAGAATTTTCTGGCGGATGTCCTGTCACGGTGTGTCAAGGACCCTATGTCACCAAACAACTCGATAAATGCAGGTGACTTGTGAGATTACGGCTCACCTATTGACTTACTTCGTCACATGTTGACCCGAGTAACATTGAACGTATGGGAGTTTTTTTTACTAACACTGCTGATGCTGATGAGAATGTTCATATGTATTACTGCGGTCCAAGGATGGAAGGTACATTGACTCTTTGTACAATGCCAACTCTGAGGGCTAGCTCGAATTTTCGCATCTGAAATTTCTTTTAAAAATTTTCAATAATTTTTTTTTTTGACAGTGCCTATAGTTATTGATCGGTTCATACAGCACCTGATGATGATGAATTTGATCATCGCGGATTTCATGTTGGAACTCGGTCCACTCAGCTCATTACGCGGATATCTTGTGCCTTATCGACAGTGATCATATTCGGTTTACAGACTAACGAACGCACATTCTGTAAAATGATGAAAATGCTGTGACTTGAAGATATTTGGTGCATACATTCGTTTTTGTTTTCAATTTGCTAACAGCATCTACAGATTAAGGGACATAACTCCAGAATGACTCGCATGATCAAGGGAGATTACCAGGAATACTATTGTCGTACTTTTTTCGGTTCTCAAATCGTTTGGACTGGAACATTAGTGCTTAAGATGAACATACGATTGTATAGAGGAAAATCGGGGACATTGACATTGGTTTAATTTTTAATTAATGGGTATAATACCATTACATTACGCATTTTAACTACAGTGCTTAAGTCTAGTGTTACGTAATTTTAATTCGCCAGATATGGTTTGGTCTTTGATACAAATCAGTTTCCCCCTCACAAAAGATTTTGAATAAATATATTGCTGATATTCCATACTATTATCACTGCGTACAACACATCAGCATATTCTTATCTAATTGCTCACACAAGTGTGTTAGATGCAAGATAACATTTTTTTTCTTTTAGCACCACAATGCTACGGTTCTGACAAGTACTTACGAGTTATACATAACTTTAATCTTTTAGCGTATGATGTTGCATTCATTCACTTTATTACTTTGATTGTCTGCCTCATGTCATCTCATTACGCTGTTGCATATCTATTTACTCTTTAATGCTTTGCATTATTGCTGTTGATTAATAAGAAATTAATTGACTACGGATACTGGACTTGACAGATATTTGTTATTGGACGATGTGAGGTATGTGAGTGCATGTATTGCTACAATCATGTTTTAATATGTTTGGTACTTTTATTTATGGCACCCCACATTGATGTTAAAACGATTTTTGTCCTCGGTTGTCTTTGGATATGGTTTTTACCATTGTCCACACTTTGAGTGTTTAATAATGGTCTACTCAATGGCAGAATCCTGGGTGCTATGCTATTTCGTACTTACAGTGAAGTTTGATGATACCATTTTTCACTCTGGTGATGTTATACTCACACCACGGAAATAACGAAAACTATATTTCCATTATTTTGCGGGGGGAGTAATGTTATGAGTAAAATTCATAACATTTGTGTCGATATCATTAGATGGTTCGACAAGGCTTCTCGTTTGTTTATTATACGTAGTCCTGGGTAACACAGGAAGTGACGTCATTGCCTCGAGATGGAGTTTGGCAAACGTGAAGGTTTGGATGAGCAACCGTCAGAGATCGTCTGCAAGGACTTTGATGTGTGTGGCTTATGGCGAGTCGACGTATGTCTCTGAGCTCCTGACATTTATATAATATTGTAACATATCCTTATTATGTACCATGACTAGTGCATCAATATACTTCTGTGAGATGTATCTAGCTATATTTTACAAGGGAGAATGGATGCTGCGTATCAATTGAGTCTGAATTAATACAACTTTGAAGTCTATCAAAGGACAGTGTTTTGAGCTTCGACGGTACATAGACTTTTCAACGACTGCATATGGTAAGCCATGATATATATGGGCTTGTTTCAAAATACATGTGGAGCAGCGTCTCAGGTAACAATTAAATATTGTATTCGTTTTCCACTTCGCCTTGGTGACGTCATTATTACATTGTGAACGTCAACTGTGTTCGTGGTCTTGTGGGTCAACCCTAGCAGTCTTCTTGGCCAGAGTAACTAAGCTTAAATAGTAAGATAGGACCTGCAGCTGGCGGAGCGTGGCCTCCGCACGTGCACGAGATGAATCAATCCAGACGTAAGACTTACGGGAGAGAGTCCTCGATCGTCTGGAGAGATGGGAAAATCGACGTTACATTAGCCACACTTTTCCGTTCTACCAGCGTCCTGCGTTCAGGATGACAGACAAAGGACGGCATAAAATAAATGGCAGAGAATTTCTTCGTGCAGACGGGTACTCTGTAACTCAAAGAAATCTGAAATTAGCCGCTCGCCCCGAATCGCCAAATAAAAGACTTTGGCAAAGATGCCGCTATTTCCTCGTGCAAGGGGTGTACTTTGACCTGGCCCATGTCAAGATTGACGGGACTAACGACAGAATTATAGCTGTTAAGAGCAATAAGACAGAAAAATGGGCGTAGCCACGAAATAGAAAGAAAAACAGGGCAGACCACTCAGACTAAAGTGTCAGACATTTCATCAAATCATGACACAGATTTAAACAGAAGCAAAACCAGAAGCTCCAAAGCCAAGTCTCATGAAGTGTACATAGAAGCAAACAAAGATATAAGAAGAAACATCAACAGAGACAAGAGGAAGTGTCGGTTACCACATATTACCATTCAATATCAAAATAATTCAGACCCCCAACGCAACAAGGACTGACTTGACATTTGAGTTGAAGATTCCTATTTTCGTGTTGGACAATTTCTCTTGTTCTCCATATTTTCCCCAATGCAATGAAAGCTTCTCTTGCTTTTTGTATTCTTATTTTGATGTCATTGTCTGTCCCTCCAACTCTGTCTATATTACTGCCAAGGTATGTGTACGACTCTACATCCTTTAGTGGGGTTTCTTCAAGTTCAACCTTGTTATCATTTCTTGCATTTATTCTCATAATCGTCGTCTTTTCCCTGTGTATTTTCAGGCCCACTTGTTGTGACCTCTCATCGAGAATTTTCATTTTATCTTGCATCTGATTATGGTTATGGGACAGAAGAGCCAAGTCATCTGCAAAATCCTGATCATCAAGCTGTTTAGTCAAATTCCACTGGATTCCATTTCTGTTGTGTGATGTCGATGTTTCCATACCACAAACTATTACTAGTAAGAAAAGAAATTGAGACAAGAGGAATGCCTGTCTCACTCCCGTCCTATTCCTAAACGGTTCTGTAAGTTGTCCTTCATGAAGAATGCTGCATGTCATGTCTTCATCATTCATAACCCTCCACTCCCAAAGGAGCATAGGCCTTCAACAAACACATGCCAAGTCCTCCTGTCACGTGCCATCATCTCAAGTTCTTTCCATGTTCTCCTCATCATTTCACCTCTGTTTCCAACTCTCTTCTCCATGTACTTCTTGGTCTTCCTCTGCCTCTCTTGCCTTGGGGGTTCCAGAACAAGGACTGTCTTGTAATGCTATCAACAGGTTTGCTCAGTGTGTGTCCTATCCATCGCCATCGTCTTCTTCTCATTTCTTGTTCCACTGGCACTTGTCTAGTTCTTGTCATCAGTTCCACGTTGGTAACCTTGTCATACCATTTTAATCCCTCTATTCTACGCAAGCACCCATTTATGAAAGTCTGTAGCTTTTTGGTTGTTGTCTTTGTTGTTCTCCATGTCTCTGAGCCATACAATAGGACTGACTTCACATTTGAGTTGAAGATTCTTATTTTCGTGTTGGATCCTATTTCTCTTGATCTCCATATATTTCCCAATGCAATGAAAGCTCCTCTTGCCTTTTGTATTCTTATTTTGATATCGCTGTCTGTCCCTCCAACTTTGTTTATATTACTGCCAAGATATGTGTATGATTCTACATCTTGTATTGGTGTTTCTTCAAGTTCAACCCTGTTATCATTACCTGCATTTATTCGCATTATTTTTGTCTTCATAGGTCTTCTTTATTAAGTTAATGATCTTCATGGGAACTCCATAATGCCTCATCAATTTCCAAAGTGATTCTCTGTCTACACTGTTAAATGCCTTTTCATAGTCCACGAGTATGATGTAAAGCGGCGAATTCCATTCTAGACTTTGTTCAACTATTATTCTCAATGTGGCTACCTGGTCTGCATAGGATCTATTTTGTCGAAAACCAGCTTGATCATCTCTCAGTTGCCTGTCGATGGTCTCTTTTAATCTCTCAAGGATGATTCTGTTTAAATACTTTTCCCTCACTGATAGTAACATTATTCCTCTACAATTTGCGCACTATTGTAAATTTCCCTTCTTAGGCAACTTGACCAGATAACCTTCCTTCCATTCTGCTGGTATTTCCTCTCTCTCTCCCAGACATTGCCAAATAGTTTGTACAATATATCTGTGGAGGAATCAATATCTGTTTTGATGGCCTCTGCTGGAATTCAATCTGGACAGCTGCTTTTCCATCTTTCAGAAGCTGTATGGCTTTCTTTGTTTCTCCTCTACTTGGTCGTTCCCAGCTGATTAAGTAGCTCCTGTTCTGCTGGCTGGATGTCTGGGGGATTAGTTGGAGCTGGTCTATTGAGCAGTTCTTCAAAATGTTCCGTCCATCTCTTCATTTGTTCTTGTATACTGCTAAGCAATTTTCCATTCTTATCTTTTATGAGGCCATTTGCTTGCTTATATTTCCCTGTTAGCTTCTTTGTGTTGTTGAACAGGTCCCTCATATTTCCTTTGGCTGCAGCTTCTTCTGCTTCCTTTGCCAACTCTCTTGTCTCTTTTGATGTTTCTTCTTATATCTTTGTTAGCTTCTATGTACACTTCATGAGACTTGGCTTTGGAGCTTCTGGTTTTGCTTCTAATTAAATCTGTGTCATGATTTGATGAAATGTCTGACACTTTAGTCTGAGTGGTCTGCCCTGTTTTTCTTACTATTTCTTGGCTACGCCCATTTTTCTGTCTTATTGCTCTTAAAAGCTATAATTCTGTCGTTAGTCCCGTCAATCTTGACATGGGCCAGGTCAAAGTACACCCCTTGCACAAGGAAATAGCGGCATCTTTGCCAAAGTCTTTTATTTGGCGAATCGGGGCGAGCGGCTAGTTTCAGATTTCTTTGAGTTACAGAGTACCCGTCTGCACGAAGAAATTCTCTGCCATTTATTTTATGCCGTATTTGGTCATCCTGAACGCAGGACGCTGGTAGAACGAAAAAAGTGTGGCTAATGTTACGTCGATTTTCCCATCTCTCCAGGCGACCGAGGACTCTCTCCCGTAAGTCTTACGTCTGGATTGATTCATCTCGTGCACGTGCGGAAGCCAAGCTCCGCCAGCTGCAGGTCCTATCTTACTATTTAAGCTAGGTGTTCCTAACACCCTTTACCATTTGTCTCTAGAGGAATCCTTGCTGCCTAGCAAAGTATTATTTTTGTTGACAGCTAAAGAACAGTTGTAGTGTGGACTCTGATTCTTAAATATGGTAAGTACATTTTCTTAGTTAATTTCTTGGGGATTTTCTTTATATTCTAGCTTAATCGTATAGAGTATATGTTATCAATTTGATTCTCAGTTCTGTGGTCTGGTGATATCCATGTTGCTTTTTGTATTCTTTTATGTGGAAATATGCTTCCTCCTTTAGTTAGTTGATTTGAAGCACAGAAGTTAGCTAATGGTTCCCCATTCTCGTTTATCATACCTAATCCATGCTTTCCAATGATTTCTTCAAAGCCGGTGTTTTCTGTTCCTAATTTCGCGTTTAGGTCCCCCATCAAAATTGGGATGTCCTTTCTTTTCTTTTTGTCCAGGATATTTTGCAGTCTGGAGTAAACGTCTTCTTTCTCAGATGCTTCTTTATTATTTCTTGGTGCATAACACTAAATGATGTTTATATTTACTTTCTTTTTGCCTAATTTAGACCTTGCTGTTATAATTCGAGGTCCCATCGTTTCCCATTCTATACGTGCCTTCTGTACTTTCCTAGACAGCAGTATAGCCATCCCTGCACTGTGGTGGGCTCTTTTCTCCTCATGTCCTGAGGACAACACCATTTCTCCTGTCATCAGTCCTCCTCTCTATGCCCTTCCACCGTGTCTCGCAGAGACCCAGGATATCAATCCTGTAATTTGTCATTTCCGCTGCTACCTGTGCAGTTTTCCCTTGTTCACATAGAGTGCGAACATTCCAGGTGCCAATCCTGGAGATTTTCCTAGACGAAAAAAGGTTAGTCGGCAACCCAGACTCCTTTCGGCTTTCTCTGGTTGCTTCATGCGCCTCCTTTTCAGAGGACCTTCTTCTGTCTTGGGCGGTGTCACAGGTAGGATATTTTAAAAAATAGATTATGTCTAAGTTCAGACAGATTATGAATGTGTAATATGAAAAGCAGAGAAGACTAGAGTCACAAATGAAAATTTTGGGAAGAATTCTGACTTCTGGAGAGTAAGAAGACTATTTCTCCAGCCTACAGTGACCATGGTTATATGTCAGTCTCTTGCACGTCCTCTCTGGACATATAGATTAATTCTAAAGCAGTAAGAACGTATCTCACAACATTCAGTGACAGTTATAAGAGAAGAGGTCCTGACAACAATAGATAATTTTATGTTTATTAAAACAAAATAAAAATAAAACCCACCACAACATTAACATGGAAATCAGTATGCCTTCACAATCTCTGAAGGCCAAAATTCACAAGCACAGTAAACAACCAACCTGCCATACTACTTAGATAAATAGCACACAAGCAGATCGCCTCACTCCACACCAACACCCATAAATTCTCTCACACATCCAGCTTTTTAACTAACAGGAGGCCCCCCAGTCTCCCATCTTGAGAAAAACTGCCTTTCCTGTCGTGTGCTAAAATAAATCCTGGTGTGTAAGTACTCCTAAACTTCGAGAATCTAACATTGTTCCTTTGGATGTTGGTATCCAATTAATGAAGGAGATAAACTTCCTGTGGAAAACAGGTGTCCGAAAATCTCAGCGTGCCCTCACTATTCAAGCACGGATGACGGAAAACGAGTTCTAGTGCGCTTATCCAATCACAAATATTAAATCCCATGAGCAGGTCACTAGAGACCTCTGCTGACGAATAACACAACGAGTATACGTGAGGGCTCGGACAGGAGGCGCTCTGATAAGAGATAAGTAGCCTGGAACCCGCAGGTGCCGAGACTGGAAAATCGTTGACTTCTTTTTCTTGGCTATACGATAGTATTATCCAAGGTAACCGGGCGTTAATGGGTCCGACAGTGTAGCCCTGAAGGGTGGAAGGCAAGGGCACCGGTGATGTGCAGTAGGCAGTGGGTAATAATCCACGAATGACCACCAGGTAAGCTAGGCAACTGACAGGCCGTTTGGGCGGCAGTGCGATCTGGAAATAATGGTGGTTGATAATGCAGGCTAGCAGAATAAACTCCATGGGCACGTTATTGTGAATGTCTGGTCTATTTCTGGAGAATCGCTTAGTGCCCGGTAGAAAAGCACCGACAGCGTCAAGATGATACACTCCGAAAATAAACAACAAGTCAAGAAAAAGTATACACAACCATATATTAATCCGGACCTAATGATTTTCTAACACACCAGGTACCCTCTTTCACTCCTTCACAATAACAAACACAATCCCCGCAATCGCCAGCACACACCCTTTTCCTCCCCTCTCTTCCTTGATGAACTGAAACAATCGTGCCGGTAAATTCAACCAGGCGTGACTGCGGGCGTGGTCTCAGCACGCGAGTATACTTCCCTCTCGTTTTCATACACACATACGCCATGCCTAGTAGTAAGTAAATTCAGGTCAGACATACAACACACGAATATGTAAATATATTAACGTGCGCTGGCAACGCGCTAATAATGAACGTGTAACATAGCTCTTTACAGAATTAATTACACATATATTCAAAAAATGGGAAACAAATGATCAAATATAATATATATATATATCTCCGCTCCCCTTTCCTGTCTTCCTGAAAATCCCCTCTCTCTCTCTCTCTCTCTCTCTCTCTCTCTCTCTCTTCTGTCAGATACAATATCTCTCGGTCTTAAGTGTACACACTAGTGGAATTAAAATTAGCAGAATGCTTAAAAATTATCAGATTCCCCGGGTCACACAAAAATTATTTTACTTAACGAATTGTATATATTATAAAGTAACTCTGGATTAAGCTCTATATAATGAAGCTAACTCCCCAAAAATAACTTTAAATACATTAGGTGTGCTTACCGAACAAAAGGAATTAAATCCCCGTACTATAAATCTGGCAGCAAAGAATCCTTAGAGCGACAATGGTGAAGAGAGATAGAGATCTGCCTTTATATATAAGATAGAGCTTGCAGTGCGTAGCGGGGATCTCTGCACGTGTTCGTGATCAAACAACTCCAGACGAGAAACTAGACGTAACAGCAGCACGCTCGTTCATCCCTGGATGGCAGACATGAAAGGACAGAGCGCTCCCCGTGTTTCCCAGATCAAAAAGAGTCAGGGAATTCCGATTCCCCAAGGAATCTCTACATAAAAGACTTAGACAGAATGTTGCTTTTTCCACGTGCAAAGAGGTGGGTCTAGCTTGGCTCTAACGAGATTGACAGTATCAAAGAGAGAATATAAGCAAAATAGCGAAAATGACGTAAAAGTGGGCGTAGACATACTTAGAAAGAAAACAGCGCAGACCACTGGGAGAAAAGAGGCAGACATTTCTATCAATCCGTCACAGGTGGCTGAGTTGATTTATATTGTGTATTTGACTTGTCTATTCCTGTTGAAATTATTTGGTAAAAAGTTTGTTACGGGATGGGGTAACCAGCCCCATGCCCAACCCTCCTTAGTTGCCGTTTACGACATGCATAGTAGGGTACAGTGTTACTATTCTTTGCTCCCCTTTCGGGCCCCAGTAACACATGGGTGTAACAAATCCCAACTCACCTGGGGATCGAACCAAGGACCACTGAGCTAGGAAGCCAGTGCACTAACCACTGCGCTACCGTGATCTAAGCTTATATCTATTTTGTCATGCCATCAGTGAAAGTCGTATGCGATAAGCACGTTTTTGTGTTTTTGTTTTTATACTCATTTCTTACCCCAATAAATTAATACATCGTAAACGATTCTGTTACCCGAATCTGCATTGGCTTGTCATTTGTAAAACTCTAACGCGTCAAGAAATCAAGACGAGAATAGGCATGGTCAAAGCTACATTCAATAACATGAGACAAATATTAACATCTAAACGATAAACTCACAAATTAAAATGTTATATATATAATCTTCATTACTGTATAGTGGGGTAAAAAACAATGAACAAACAATTGGAAGAATTGAGGCTCTTTAGATGTAGATGTACAGAACAATGGGGCGCAATTCACGAAAAGAGAAGAAAACAAATAGAGGTCATATACACCAAGCAATGAAAGGAGAATTAATGAAGGTGATCAAAATTAAGCAGCTAAAATATTTTGGCCATGTAAAAAGACAAAATACCTTGCTGAAGACCATAATATAAGACTGAGTTGAAGACAAACGTGCAAGAGGGAAAAAAGCGTTATAAGTGGGAAGATAACAATAAGAGATGGAGAGAAAAGATTCTTTCAGAGTGCACCATCAAAATAAGAGACAGAAGATGTAGGAGATCAACAGCAGCCGACCTTCGATGTGAAGATGTCACCTGATGATGATGATGAACGCAATAATAAATACAATAGTAAATCAGTCTGCGTTGGTCAAGCATTCACCTTGTAAGGGCATCCATTGTCACTCAAAAATGCCCAAGAGAAATGAGGGAACAGCAAACATATTAAATACTGGGTTAGGCTCATGCTGCAATGTTAATTTCTGATCTGAAATATAAATTGAAAAAACATCAAATATAAGGAACAATTACCAAATAGAAGCTAAATGACAAATATACTGATACACATAACTGATATCAACAGCAGTGTATGTTTATATGTTGGAGTAATCAAGTGAAAGATTTATAAAAACTTCAACGATGTAGCATGACATTTTGTTTGTTTGAGTTTTATAACTTTTCTCATTGTATTTAATGAATTTATCAGAACAATTGTCAAAAACTGGTCATCGACTGTAAAAAACAAAACTAAAAGAACTTTGCAATTAAAAACAGATAACCACGGTGTAACAACAAAAACAATCAAGGATGGAAATAAGACTATGGCCAACTTTTTGTATTCCTTCCATTTGGAGCTTGAGAAAATTTAGGTGGATGTTGCAGATTTTAATACAACAGCAACGACAAGATCACTCTTAGAATGTCATGTTTGTGTGCACGTATGGAAGAAGAAAAGTCGTAAAAATTAATATATTTCCTGGCTGGGAGCATTTACGGTTTGAAAACCTCTTTACAAACATTATAATAAAAACTGTGAAGAAACGTCGAGTTGAATCAACATTAAGCACTACGTTAGAAAACAGGAGGAGTTAGATGAATGTGATATTCGCCTGTCGATAGTTCAGTCAGAATAAGGAGGGGTTAAATGGATGTTATATTCGACCGTCAACAGCTCAGTGAGAAGAAGGAGGGGTTACACGGATGTTATATTCGCCCGCCGACTGCTCAGTGAGAAGAAGGGAAGAGGGGGAGGGGGGTTACACGGATGTTATATTCGCCCGCCGACTGCTCAGTGAGAAGAAGGGAAGAGGGGAAAAGGTTACGCGGATGTTATATTCGCACGTCGACAGCTCAGTGAGAAGAAGGAGGGGTTACACGGATGTTATATTCGCCCGCCGACTGCTCAGTGAGAAGAAGGGAAGAGGATAAGGGGGGTTACACTGATGTTATATTCGCCCGCCGACTGCTCAGTGAGAAGAAGGGAAGAGGGGGAGGGGGGTTACACGGATGTTATATTCGTCCGCCGACTGCTCAGTGAGAAGAAGGGAAGAGGGGAAAAGGTTACGCGGATGTTATATTCGCACGTCGACAGCTCAGTGAGAAGAAGGAGGGGTTACACGGATGTTATATTCGCCCGCCGACTGCTCAGTGAGAAGAAGGGAAGAGGGGGAGGGGGGTTACACTGATGTTATATTCGCCCGCCGACTGCTCAGTGAGAAGAAGGGAAGAGGGGGAAAGGTTACGCGGATGTTATATTCGCACGTCGACAGCTCAATGAGAAGAAGGATTGGTGAGATGGATGTGATGTACGACATTCGATAGATTGGTGAGAGAACACTGAATATTAACAGAAACATTAAGCAAATTTTGTAACCGTCTAAATATTAAGTGTCCTGCGCTGAGAGTTAGACATTAGCGCAAGAACGATGATTTAAGGATATTGAATAATGAAACAGATTTTTGAACGTCTAAAGACAGCTGAAACACTGAAAAATGGTGAAAAACAAAACATGAGTAACATTAAAATACGTGTTTACCAGAATGATTTATTTTGAATTACAAAGGACAATTAATGATTTGTCCAACGAGTGAGTTATATACAGTTGTAATGATGACGAAAAATCTTTATTCGCTACTTTTCAAATAAGGTCATAGGTCACTTGTGCTTCTGTTTGTTAAACTCTTTCCCACTTCCAGTGTTTTTTATAAAGCTTTTTTTTTTTTTTTTTTTTAGAAGATTGGCCTAAAAGGTCACTTGATAGCAGAATGTAAGAATTTTCTGATCTCAGATAACTAAAAATATATGTCTTGGTTTTCTTACCTATTCACCGAAATTAGAAAAGAAACAAATCTTTATTACAGGCTTTATAAGTCCTTAGTGTTTTGAACATTTAGGAATAAATACTGAAAATATGAGGTGTGCACTAATTTATCCTATGCTGTTGAAATAAAATTATTAAGCTCATGTCAAGATTAATTAATGTTTAAAAGGAAACTAGTACCTACAACACCAGAAACATTAAAACAATAAGTCTACATATTGCGCACTAAAAATAACACTTCGAATTTGACGGTCAGCGAATGTTTAAGATAAGAATAGTTGAATGGGAAAAAATATATATATATATACACACACACAAATAGTAATACGTCTTACAAGGAGAAAGGACAAGAAAAACCTACGTTGCGGCCACAAGGCCTTCGTCAGGGACAAACAAACAAGAGACAAGAGGGAAAGAAAATGAGAATTAAGTAGAGAACATGAAACTATAAAAATAAGAGAAAAAAACCTCCCTTTATGTCCAGTCACATATGAAGCAAGATGGCTGCCACTAAACCGGAAATAGGAAGTCTTTTTAAAAACAAAAAATAAGAAATAATGAAAACAAGGACTGGAAAAGAGTAAGGAAAAATAAATAAATAAATAAATAAAATAAAAATAATAAAATAAATAAATTTAAAAAAATGAAAAAAATATATATGTATATATATATATATATATATATATATATATATATATATATATATATATATATATATATATATATATATATATATATATATATATATATATATATATATATATATATATATATCTATCTATATATATATATATATATATATATATATATAGATAAAAATATATAAATAATAATTAATAAATTTAAAAAAAAAGGCGTGATCGCATCAAAGTAGACAGTCATAACACAACTGGGACTCGATAAAGAAAGGCGTCTCAGACAAAAGAATGTTGGGTATTAAAACCGTGTGGTTTGAGGCAACCCATAAGATGGATGAGGCGTTGTTCCTGGCGAAACCGACTGTTGGCGTCCGAGGAACAGAATCTGATGGCTGTCACCTGGATATCAGTGGCACCGTGGTGGTCAGGGCCATTGAAGTGGATGGCCACAGGTGTGGATTTAAACTGAGAGATGTCGTAGAGGTGTCTGCAGAATCGGTCGCCCAGTCGTGTGCCCGTTTGGCCGATGTAAGTAATGGTGCAACGTTTGCATATAATAGCATAAATGACGTTGCGTGACTCACATGTGAAGCCATGGGTGATGGTGAAATTGGCGTTAGGGAACGAGACTGAACGTGTTTCGATTACATACTGACATGTCTTACATCGTGTACGGTTACATGGCTTGATTCCAAAGTGGCCATCGTTGACGTTTTTCAAACGGCTGTGGACTAGGAGGTCCCTCAAATTTTATCCCGTCTATATGCCAGCAAGGGTGGCTCACTAAACACTTCCCGCGCCACTGGGTCAGCTTGGAGGAGAGGTAGGTGACGATACAGGATCCTTTTGACAGCAGTGTTGTGAGGGTGATAGGTCATTATTAACTTGACTCTATCAGATAAGGTGTTTTGGCGGGGTTTGAGGGCCTCTAGACGTGAGATAGGGAGAACACGCTCTAAGGCTGAGGTAAGAACATCTTCTGGATACTGTCTGTTACGGAAGAAGTCCAACATTTCTTGTGCTCGGCATAGAAAGTTGTCATCATCTTGGCATAACCGACGGAGGCGGAGAAGTTGTGAGAAAGGCAAGGAGTCCCGACAAGCCGGAGGATGAGAGGAATTATAAAGGAGGTACTGTGTGCATCGGTGGGTTTGTAGTACACCGAGGGGGTGGGGGGGGGGGGGGGGGGAGTGATGGTGACAGCAATGTCAAGGAAATTAACAGAGACAGTGGAGATGTGAGAGGTGAATTGGATCGCAGGGTGGAAGTTGTTAATCAAATCAATGAACCTAGATATGCCAACCTCTAGCATATCGGTAAGACCTATGCCATCATCGATGTATCTATGATACATCAATGGGAAAGGTCCAGGATACTGCTGCCACACCTGATACTCCAGGTAGCCCATGAAGAGGCAGGCATAACTGGGACCCATCTTGGTGCCCATGGCAACTCCACTAATTTGGTCAAAGAACTGTCCATTGAACTCAAAGGAATTGAGTCGAAGGACAAGTTCTGCAAGGCGCAGGAGAGTCTCTGTTGCAATAGAGGGGTGCGTGCGCTGGTCCAGGAAAAACCGGAGAGCTCGGAAACCATCAGAGTGAGGAATGGAAGTGTAAAGCGAGCACACATCTAACAGAAATAAACGGTAGGTACAGTCTGGGGAAAGCTGGATAGAGGAAAAAGTAGTAAGAGCATGGTTTGTGTCCTTTAAGAAGGAAGGAAGTTGCTCTACAATAGGCTGGAAGATGCCGTCGAGAAATTCTGATATACGTTCGGTGGGACAGGCACACGCAGAGACAATGGGTCTCCCAGGGTTGGAGGGTTTATGGATTTTGGGAAGCATATAAAACACAGGCTTGCTTAGACCACTATTGTCAATACGGAGATGAGAAGCGCTAGAAGGTAAGGACTTGTTGGCGATAAGACTTTTGATGGTGTCATGGACCAGACGATTATTGAGGACTGTCGCATCATAGTCACGGCACTGGTAGAAGGAGCTGTTGGTGAGCTGCTTATTACCTTCTTGGAGGTAAAGGTCCTTGCGTCATACCACAATGGCACCTCCTTTGTCTGCCGGTTTGATGACAATGTCATCTCTGCGGCGGAGCTTCGAGAGGGCATGAGACTCATCAGAAGAAAGGTTGGAATAACGCAGGCGTTGAGGTTGGAGTTGCTGAATGTCATGGAGGGTTTTCTGAATATATAAATCAAGAGCGTGGGAAGCCCCAGGAGAGGGTGTAAAATTCGTATTCTTGGAAGGAGCAAAGCGTGCAAAGGCATCATCTGATTCAGCCTGCAATCTCTGAGGATCATCATTGTTGCGGAAATGGAACTGAAGTCGCAGACGGCGATGAAACCGATGGACATCTTGGAGGAGATTGTACTGATCAGAGGATGGTTGGAGAGGGACAAAGTGCAAGCCCTTGCTGAGGACCGAAAGCTCACCCTCAGAGAGGGCAAGATCAGGGAGAATACAAACAACCTGGGAACGAGATGGAGTAGAGGAGGCAGGGACAGTATCAGGGGTAGGACAGAGGCAGGAAAGTTTATCCTTTTTCTTGGCGGATAGAAAATCAATCAATTCTCGGTTGAGGGTATGGATAATGATGCGGATAATGGGGAAGGCAGGAAAATAGCTGGAGGTGAGACTACGTAAGCGGAGTAGAAGCTGAGACTGCTGAGAACTGATATCTGCCAGGAGGCGGGAATGGATAGCTGCGACAGCCCGCATACGCTGGAACCCACATGTGGTCTCGATGCGATGTAAGAGGCGATGTTCGCGAGGGTGAAGTTGGCCAGCCGAGGGGTTGAAGTGAGAAGTGAAGCCATGAGGGAGAATTTTAAGGCGGAGGCAGGTGCGGATAAAGTGGAGATGGCAAGTGAATCTAGTTTTCTTGAATGTAGCAAATGCAAAATCAATTGCAGTGCGAGATATATCAGGTGGTAAGAGGCTAAAGACCAACGGGCTGATCACCCGTTTGCCAGTCACTTCGATTACGGAAACAACAGCAAATGGATTGATTTGCCGTTGCCCTAAAGACGCCAATAAGCGTGATGGGAAACAATGGCAAAGAAAACCTATCTGCTGTTGCCCTAAGACACCACTAGGCGTAATGGCCACTGACTGCTTTGACGGTCGGTGGCTAAGGACGGAAGAAGAGAGAAGAAGAGGCTAAAGGAGGTGGTTATAGAAGACCGAAGTGAATTAATGAAGTGTTTCAGTGAAGACATAGTGGCAAATCGAGTGAGACCACACACACACAAAAAATAAAAATACAGAATTAAATATAAAAATAATTAAATTTATGGATACAAAGAATAAATAAAAAAAAAATAAACAATGAAAGTAGGTGAATATATCGAAAGTAAGAGAGGAGATAAAGGTGAAAAGTGAGCAAACAGGTAGACAATGCAGTCAGTAATGGGGTATAATATAAGTATTTGAGGAGAACTGCCGTAAGACGGGGGTAAAACAGTTGAATGGGAAAAAAATATATATATATACACACACACAAATAGTAATACGTCTTACAAGGAGAAAGGACAAGAAAAACCTACGTTGCGGCCACAAGGCCTTCGTCAGGGACAAACAAACAAGAGATAAGAGGGAAAGAAAATGAGAATTAAGTAGTGAACATGAAACTATAAAAATAAGAGAAAAAACCCTCCCTTTATGTCCAGTCACATGTGAAGCAAGATGGCTGCCACTAAACCGGAAATAGGAAGTCTTTTTAAAAACAAAAAATAAGAAATAATGAAAACAAGGACTGGAAAAGAGTGAGGAAAAATAAAAATAAAAATAAATAAAATAAACATAATAAAATAAAATAAATAAATTAAAAAAATTTATATATATATAATAATAATAATAATAATTAATAAATTTAAAAAAAAAAGGCGTGATCGCATCAAAGTAGACAGTCATAACACAACTGGGACTCGATAAAGAAAGGCGTCTCAGACAAAAGAATGTTGGGTATTCAAACCGTGTGGTTTGAGGCAACCCATAAGATGGATGAGGCGTTGTTCCTGGCGAAATCGACTGTTGGCGTCCGAGGAACAGAATCTGATGGCTGTCACCTGGATGTCAGTGGCACCGTGGTGGTCAGGGCCATTGAAGTGGATGGCCACAGGAGTGGATTTAAACTGAGAGATGTCGTAGAGGTGTCTGCAGAATCGGTCGCCCAGTCGTGTGCCCGTTTGGCCGATGTAAGTAATGGTGCAACGTTTGCATATAATAGCATAAATGACGTTGCGTGACTCACATGTGAAGCCATGGGTGATGGTGATCTTGGCGTTAGGGAATGAGACTAGACGTGTTTCGATTACATACTGACATGTCTTACATCGTGTACGGTTACATGGCTTGGTTCCAAAGTGGCCATCGTTGACGTTTTTCAAACGGCTGTGGACTAGGAGGTCCCTCAAATTTTTATCCCGTCTATATGCCAGCAAGGGTGGCTCACTAAACTTTTCCCGCGCCACTGGGTCAGCTTGGAGGAGAGGTAGGTGACGATACAGGATCCTTATGACAGCAGTGTTGTGAGGGTGATAGGTCATTATTTACTTGACTCTATCAGAGGAGGTGTTTTGGCGGGGTTTGAGGGCCTCTAGACGTGAGATAGGGAGAACACGCTCTAAGGCTGAGGTAAGAACATCTTCTGGATACTGTCTGTTACGGAAGAAGTCCAACATTTCTTGTGCTCGGCATAGAAAGTTGTCATCATCTTGGCATAACCGACGGAGGCGGAGAAGTTGGGAGAAAGGCAAGGAGTCCCGACAAGCCGGAGGATGAGAGGAAGTATAAAGGAGGTAACTGTGTGCATCGGTGGGTTTGTAGTACACCGAAGTGGTGAGGTGGGGGGGGGGGAGTGATGGTGACAGCAATGTCAAGGAAATTAACAGAGACAGTGGAGATGTGAGAGGTGAATTGGATCGCAGGGTGGAAGTTGTTAATCAAATTAATGAACCTAGATAGGTCAACCTCTGGCATATCGGTGAGACCTATGCCATCATCGATGTATCTATGATACATCAATGGGAAAGGTCCAGGATACTGCTGCCACACCTGATACTCCAGGTAGCCCATGAAGAAGCAGGCATAACTGGGACCCATCTTGGTGCCCATGGCAACTCCACTAATTTGGTCAAAGAACTGTCCATTGAACTCAAAGGAATTGAGTCGAAGAACAAGTTCTGCAAGGCGCAGGAGAGTCTCTGTAGCAATAGAGGGGTGCGTGCGCTGGTCCAGGAAAAACCGGAGAGCTCGGAGACCATCAGAGGGAGGAATGGAAGTGTAAAGCGAGCACACATCTAACAGAAATAAACAGTAGGTACAGTCTGGGGAAAGCTGGATAGAGGAAAAGGTAGTAAGAGCATGGTTTGTGTCCTTTAAGAAGGAAGGAAGTTGCTCTACAATAGGCTGGAAGATGCTGTCGAGAAAGTCTGATATACGTTCGGTGGGACAGGCACACGCAGAGACAATGGGTCTCCCAGGGTTGGAGGGTTTATGGATTTTGGGAAGCATATAAAACACAGGCTTGAACAGACCACTATTGTCAATACGGAGATGAGAAGCGCTAGAAGGTAAGGACTTGTTGGCGATAAGACTTTTGATGGTGTCATGGACCAGACGATTATTGAGGACTGTCGCATCATAGTCACGGCACTGGTAGAAGGAGCTGTTGGTGAGCTGCTTATTACCTTCTTGGAGGTAAAGGTCTTGCGCCATACCACAATGGCACCTCCTTTGTCTGCCGGTTTGATGACAATGTCATCTCTGCGGCGGAGCTTCGAGAGGGCATGAGACTCATCAGAAGAAAGGTTGGAATAACGCAGGCGTTGAGGTTGGAGTTGCTGAATGTCATGGAGGGTTTTCTGAATATATAAATCAAGAGCGTGGGAAGCCCCAGGAGAGGGTGTAAAATTCTTATTCTTGGAAGGAGCAAAGCGTGCAAAGGCATCATCTGATTCAGCCTGCGATCTCTGAGGATCATCATTGTTGCGGAAATGGAACTGAAGTCGCAGACGGCGATGAAACCGATGGACATCTTGGAGGAGATTGTACTGATCAGAGGATGGTTGGAGAGGGACAAAGTGCAAGCCCTTGCTGAGGACCGAAAGCTCACCCTCAGAGAGGGCAAGATCAGGGAGAATACAAACAACCTGGGAACGAGATGGAGTAGAGGAGGCAGGGACAGTATCAGGGGTAGGACAGAGGCAGGAAAATTTATCCTTTTTCTTGGCGGATAGAAAATCATACAGTTGTCGGTTGAGGGTATGGATAATGATGCGGATAATGGGGAAGGCAGGAAAATAGCTGGAGGTGAGACTACGTAAGCGGAGTAGAAGCTGAGACTGCTGAGAACTGATATCTGCCAGGAGGCGGGAATGGATAGCTGCGACCGCCCGCAATAGCTGGAACCCACATGTGGTCTCGATGCGCAGTAAGAGGCGATGTTCGCGAGGGTGAAGTTGGCCAGCCGAGGGGTTGAAGTGAGAAGTGAAGCCATGAGGGAGAACTTTAAGGCGGAGGCAGGTGCGGATAAAGAGGAGATGGCAAGTGAATCTAGTTTTCTTGAATGTAGCAAATGCAAAATCAATTGCAGTGCGAGATATATCAGGTGGTAAGAGGCTAAAGGAGGTGGTTATAGAAGACCGAAGTGAATTAATGAAATGTTTCAGTGAAGGCATAGTGGCAAATCGAGTGAGACCACACACACAAATAAAAATAAAGAATTAAATATAAAAATAATTAAATTTATAGATACAAAGAATAAATAAAAAAAAATAATAAACAATGAAAGTAGGTGAATATATCGAAAGTAAGAGAGGAGATAAAGGTGAAAAGTGAGCAAACAGGTATACAATGCAGTCAGTAATGGGGTATAATATAAGTATTTGAGGAGAACTGCAGTAAGACGGGGGTAAAACAGTTGAATGGGAAAAAATATATATACACACACACAAATAGTAATACGTCTTACAAGGAGAAAGGACAAGAAAAACCTACGTTGCGGCCACAAGGCCTTCGTCAGGGACAAACAAACAAGAGACAAGAAGGAAAGAAAATGAGAATTAAGTAGAGAACATGAAACTATAAAAATAAGAGAAAAAAACCTCCCTTTATGTCCAGTCACATGTGAAGCAAGATGGCTGCCACTAAACCGGAAATAGGAAGTCTTTTTAAAAACAAAAAATAAGAAATAATGAAAACAAGGACTGGAAAAGAGTGAGGAAAAATAAATAAATAAATAAATAAAATAAAAATAATAAAATAAATAAATTAACTCTTTAACCCCCAAGAGCCAGTATACTGTACTTCCCGCTAGACCCATTTGGCCCAACCAACAGTATACTGGCTTTCGTATCTCTTGATCCTTTCTAGGGCTGTTTTCTAATTTTGACAACTCTAAAACGCTATTTTCTTAAAGTATAGCCATCCATTATGGACTTTTGTTATTTGTGAATATGAACATTTAAAAAAATTATTTCCAAACAAAAACAATAAAAACATACTGGTATGGCCATTTTTGTTTGGGCCAAACCCACGTTTTTGCTTGGGACTGAAAGCGTTAATATATATATATATATATATATATATATATATATATATATATATATATATATATATATATATATCTATATATATATATATATATATATATATATATATATAATTATAATTAATAAATTAAAAAAAAACGGCGTGATCGCATCAAAGTAGACAGTCATAACACAACTGGTACTCGATATAGAAAGGCGTCTCAGACAAAAGAATGTTGGGTATTCAAACCGTGTGGTTTGAGGCAACCCATAAGATGGATGAGGCGTTGTTCCTGGCGAAACCGACTGTTGGCGTCCGAGGAACAGAATCTGATGGCTGTCACCTGGATGTCAGTGGCACCGTGGTGGTCAGGGCCATTGAAGAGGATGGCCACAGGTGTGGATTTAAACTGAGAGATGTCGTAGAGGTGTCTGCAGAATCGGTCGCCCAGTCGTGTGCCCGTTTGGCCGATGTAAGTAATGGTGCAACGTTTGCATATAATAGCAAAAATGACGTTGCGTGACTCACATGTGAAGCCATGGGTGATGGTGAACTTGGCGTTAGGGAACGAGACTAGACGTGTTTCGATTACATACTGACATGTCTTACATCGTGTACGGTTACATGGCTTGGTTCCAAAGTGGCCATCGTTGACGTTTTTCAAACGGCTGTGGACTAGAAGGTCCCTCAAATTTTTATCCCGTCTATATGCCAGCAAGGGTGGCTCACTAAACACTTCCCGCGCCACTGGGTCAGCTTGGAGGAGAGGTAGGTGACGATACAGGATCCTTTTGACAGCAGTGTTGTGAGGGTGATAGGTCATTATTAACTTGACTCTATCAGAGGAGGTGTTTTGGCGGGGCTTGAGGGCCTCTAGACGTAAGATAGGGAGAACACGCTCTAAGGCAGAGGTAAGAACATCTTCTGGATACTGTCTGTTACGGAAGAAGTCCAACATTTCTTGTGCTCGGCATAGAAAGTTGTCATCAACTTGGCATAACCGACGGAGGCGGTGAAGTTTTTTAAATTTATTTATTTTATTATTTTTATTTTATTTATTTATTTATTTATTTTTCCTCACTCTTTTCCAGTCCTTGTTTTCATTATTTCTTATTTTTTGTTTTTAAAAAGACTTCCTATTTCCGGTTTAGTGGCAGCCATCTTGCTTCACATGTGACTGGACATAAAGGGAGGTTTTTTTCTCTTATTTTTATAGTTTCATGTTCTCTACTTAATTCTCATTTTCTTTCCCTCTTGTCTCTTGTTTGTTTGTCCCTGACGAAGGCCTTGTGGCCGCAACGTAGGTTTTTCTTGTCCTTTCTCCTTGTAAGACGTATTACTATTTGTGTGTGTGTATATATATATATTTTTTTCCCATTCAACTGTTTTACCCCCGTCTTACGGCAGTTCTCCTCAAATACTTATAAGATAAGAATACTGTAGTTCAACTATGTACTACGGTTTCTGTGTCCTATTACAAAATAATTTTAATGACAACAGTAGACTGAAGAGTTTGCGTACAGAAATGGAGAGCCTATACACTTTATTTTCTTAACCTCTATTAGATGTTAAGCTAAATAGGAACCAAAAGAAAAAGGTTATAAAGTTCAAAATTGCATGAAATATTTTAAATAGGCTTTGTACTCACCGTGTCGTTTGTTTTTCAGATTTGATTTTTCTCCTAATCTCTTTACTACACGATCTTATACATGTTACTTTGCGAGGTCAAGGTGAGAAAAGCGTGTTCTCGCCTCTGCTACTGCATACATATATTCTAGGCCTATATATATATATTCTTCATTATTGTATGGTGCAGAAACATGGAACGAATGAACAAACGAACTTTAGTGTCAAATGGTTGTATAACATTCTGCTCTTATGTGGTCTTTTATACTGAATTCATCTATTATCACATACATTTAACAGATTAATTTAAAGGAATTCAACGTTGTAAAGGTAAAATAATAGCATACTCACATTCACAGTAAAAGGTCAAGGTAGCCTCCCATAGCAGATACTGACGTACCGGAGTTAAGTGTTAGAGACTTCACCATACTAGGTCTAGCATCGAGAGGTGGGATGATCAGTTCCCTTCCTAGCTGCCTTTTCCTTCCTTAAGTCAAAGAGCAGAATCAGGTACTCATTTACAGTTGGGCAGATGTGACATATTATGATAATAGCTTTCATATATCTATTTCATTATCTACATTTTTCTTTCACCTGGCTTTCACCTACACAAGTTTTGTTAACATAAAACCCATCTACACTCAGAGATCTGTCTCTTTTTCTAATTTAGCACGCCTATTTTATTTTCTTTTCGCTATTTCCTTAGGATATGTTTACCAACAGACCTATTTAGCTAACGTTGAGCCGGTTACCTGTAACTATAAAGCCAGCGATTGGAAATCGTCGTAATAGGATCAAACAGGGAGAGACGGAACGCGTAGAAAGGGGCGACTATTTCAAAAGAGTCGTAATTTTGGCTCAGGTGAAGATAAGCTAATGTAGTTGAAACGTATTTTTCGTTAGACAGTAATCAGGGAAAATAATTTGAGTAGAAGGAGTAGATAATTTGAAACCGAGGGCAGATAATCACAGTTACCCCCCCCCCTGAATCCGTTCGTTTGGAAGGTAATTAAACACGGTGAGAATTGCCAGATCAAAGGACGGGCTTCGCTCGATTGCCAGAGTCTGCAAGCGGTAAAAGCGTGAATTTTCCCTCAGATTCACAGATCGACTGAGGAAAAGCCCGAAATCTGAGCGAAGGCGCTAAAAGTAACAAGTCTGAGGAAAGTTCTGCAAATTTTGAATATATATATATATATATATATATATATATATATATATATATATATATATATATATATATATATATATATATATATATATATATATATATATATATATATATATATATATATATATATATATATATATATATATACATATATACACATATACACACACACATATATATATATACATATATATATATATATATATATATATATATATATATATATATATATATATATATATATATATATATATATATATATATATATATATATCTATTTAAATATTTATCCAGTACCGACAGAATTTCAGAGAACAACTAGCTTCGATTTTCCAGACCATTGTTATAGTGGATGTCTTAGTATTTTCGATTTGGAGTAGTTCTAATTCTGTGTTCGCGGTAAATATTTTATTCACTAAGTGACTAGCGAATTAATGTAATCTAAAGCTAAATTGTTCCGGCTGTAGCGTAAATCTAACTAACTGATATTAACCAGTAAGAGTTATTTTAATCGTCTAGTAAATGCACTATTCATTATGAGTACTAACAAAATATATAATTATTTCTAATTCAGGATGATTAAAAATATAAATGACAAGCGCTTGTTTTACTGAGACTTTTATTAAACTTACTTACTTACTTACTTAGTCGTTCCCCTTCTACCGTGAGGTGTAGAGGTTTGGAAGAGAGAGCGCCAGACCATTCTATCAGCTGTCTTCTTCCTGGCCTGGTTCCATTCTAGTCCTCGGTCCTTCAAAGATTGTCTAATGTTGTCCTCCCAGCGGACTCTGGGTCGTCCTGGAGGTCTGGATCCCTGGCTCTTTGTTTCCCATGCTTGTCGTTGTAGCCGATCTTCTCCCATTCTGCAGACATGGCCAAACCATCTTAGTTGGGACTGTTCTATTTGGGTCTGCAGCGGATGGGATTTTAGGCCTTGACGGATCGTCTGGTTGCAGACCATGTCTCTTCTTGTTACTTCAACCACTTTCCTCAGATACCTCATTTCTGAGGTTTGGATCTGGCTTTTGTGGGTTGTAGTCATTGCCCACGACTCGCATCCACATGTCAAGGATAGGATTGAGAATACCATATTATGGTTAAACATTTGTATTTTTTTCTCCTTTACACAGTATTGGTTCAAACCCAAAATATACCAGCGGCTTCCATATAAAATGTTAGAATAACCATACAAAAGAACATTTTTACTTAGTATCTGGGTCTTCAAAGGTGAACCTGTCTGGCTTCGTGTTTACACCCAGAAAGAGACAGAGTACTAACCCAAAGAACATTAAGAGTGACTTTGTAACTGGGCCTATAGATCCAGATTTCTTTTTCCCAATTTCCATTTTACATTCAGCCCATTGTGGCGACCAAACAAACATTAAAATTTCCCGACGTTTGACCATTCGTGGTGTGACAAGGACTTTTATATACTGAGAGAAGTTACCGACCTAACATTCCTATGTACTGGAAATCTCAAGCTATTGACACTGTGAGCACTGTTAAATTTCTTACCTGGTCTAATTAATGTAACATAAACAGAAGTCCTAAATAAAAGTAACAAAGTGAACGATCCCCGGTGAAGTTGATTTAATCTGTCTTTGAGGAGCTGGGGTTTTCTTTGCCAAAATAACACTGGATTTGCTGTATGCGTGTGTCCTAAAGATTGTTCCAGAAGGTGCAAACCAAGTATTATGTAAGAACGAATGCAGGTAGCCACGGTTGTCTGAGAAGAGAGGAAGGAAGAATGAATAATTCTCATATATATATATATATATATATATATATATATATATATATATATATATATATATATATATATATATATATATATATATATATATATATATATATATAGTAGAATCCATGTACGCACGTTGTTATTTTTTTAGTAAGTTTTGCAAATATTGTCCCTTTCAGAATAGATTAACGTATAAACCCTGTTCTTTACTGTAGAGGGAAATCCTAGACCATAGCATATAAATCTTTGACTCTTTGGAGGTTAATAACTTTCTTCTAACGGGATCTTGTCTCAACAGAGGGAGGGAGGATTACACCTACGAGTCTATTTCTTTATTAATGTTCATTAACCTATGTTTATTTGTATTTGATTGATATTCATAATATTGCTGTTGTAGAGAGTTTCTTTATAGTAAATAAAATTTACATAACAACTTTATTTCCAGGTGTTGGTCAGCTCGTCCCAAAATATCCCTATTCCATAAATATAATTTGTCACGTCTGTGCGTCTAACTGTCGTCACTTATGTGTGTGTATGTGAGTGGTTGATATATATTAACATATATATGTAGGTATACTGTCTGACTAACAAAGTTCTGTTGTAGAGATAGGCTGAACGAGAGGATCTTCTCGAGTCCAGGGACAGACTCTACCTATTTTTCCACCATTTCATTCGTGAAAATCTATTTCTTATCTTATCTCTCACTGAGTCACCACCTGTATAGTTCTACTCAGAAGGGACCAAACTATGTCTTAATCCCCCTATCAAAAATCTACGACAAATGAGGGCTCATTTTCCGGGAATTGAACTCTAATCCTGAGCAAGTACGACAGAAATTCTCTCGTTTACCGGGATTGTGATCTGATAATCTATAATCTAGATAGAGAAAAAGTGTGGTTGTCTCGTGAGTTTAATATCATTAAAAAAATAATTATCCCCTAGACAAACGATCTGTTTATTGGCTTACTGACGACACAAAAATATCAATTTTTTTCCACAGAATTGTTGAATATATACAATTTGATTTACAGGGTGATCTTTGTCGGAGTTATGTTATGTATTGATTTTATAATACTTAGCCGCTGGTTGCGTGTGATTGTGTAACAATCACAGGTTTTTTTTTAAGCAGAAGGTGTTTTGAGCTAAGCTAAGGAGCGCGTTCGGACTATCTCGTCCAGTTAATAGCCTCCCTTACCCGAACTGACTTCAGGGGTGGCGAGCCGCGCTAGCGTAGTGGTTACAACACCGCTCTGGCGACCGGGTGATACAGGATCAAACCCGGGCGACGGCATTTGAAGATTTTTCGTCGACCGGGATTTGGACTGGATTAACTCGAGACCTGGCGAGAACATTTGAAGGAGTGTCGTCGACCAGGGACTGGCGGCTCCTGAGCCGACCCAGCTGCAATGGGTACCTCCGAAATCGGCGAGTATTTGCCTGAATGGCGAGGGACACCTGTCTCTGTACAAGAAATAAAGGGATACTCACGTAAAATCAATGTCAGGTTAGACATAAATAATAACCTGAGATTTCGCCTCGAGTATTAGCGGGCGTACGCAAAAAAAAAAAAAAAAAAAAAAAAAAAAAAAACTTCAGGGGTGAACTTGTAGGTGGACTTAAAATTAAGGGCATTTTTTTGCTCCTTAAATTTTTGGAAGAACATTTTTTTTTTGGTTTCCACTTTAGTAATATAGTTTTTTTTTTGTCAGTTGATTGGTCTGATCTACAATTTATTTGGCGTAGTCGATTGCATTAGAAGCCTTAATTGCCAGATAATAGCAGCTATAGGTTAGATAACTGATAATAGGAAGGAGAGGTATCTCAGGTTAACAACAATATTTTCTTTTCTGTATTTTTCTCTTAATTGGTAGGAAACCAATGTATCCTTTTTCTTCTTTCTTTCTCGGGTAAGACGCAGTCAGTTATTTACAATGGCAGAGCGTGCAAAGCTTAGGCAAATGCTCAGAGAGGAAGCAAGGGAAGAGGGATTACAGGGAGAAGAAGCGAAAGCGTTTGTCAACGAAGAACTTGACAGAAATGATGCGGAGAAGAAAGAAGCAGAAGCTAGGGAGAAAGAAAGAGAAGAGCGTCAATTACAGGAGAGGAAGATTGAGGCGGAAATGGAAATTTGCAGGGCGAACGAAAGAGAGAAGGAACGACAGCATGAGGAAAGAGAGAAGGAGAGACAGCATGGGGAAAGAGAGAACGAGAGACAGCATGAGAAAAGAGCAAATGAGCAACGACGACAGCACGAGTTGGCGCTTAAAGCTCTAGAGGTTCAAACCCATGGGGCTGTCTCTACCTCCAGCAATGGAGAGTCTTCATCTCATGTGCGGGTAACTGATCTTTCCAGCACCCAATCTCCCCAACTCACAGCTATGTCTTTTGCCCTTGAATCTTTTCCAAGCCCCAATGAGAAAATAGTCTGTTACCTTGCAAAATTTGAAAGGACGGCAACTCTGTATGGTTCAGAGAGGTCGCGTTGGTGTGTAAAGCTTTCTCAGGCTTTAAAAAGTAGTGCGTACGAGGTGTACGCAAAAATGGAAAGCAGCCAACAAGACGATTACGGCGTGTTGAAGAAAGCTTTACTTGAGCGTTTTGAAATGAACACTCGCAAATGTTTGCAACTGTTCCGTAACAGCAGAAAGGAGAGCACCGAACTGTTCACCAGTTCTCTTTTCGTCTGAAGGGATACTTGACAAAGTGCCTGCAGCTTTCATAGCTTCCCTCTACCTATGAAGGACTTGAGGAATTCGTAGTAAGCGAACAGATAAAGAACCCTTTGTCAAGTGACACCAGTATATTTCTAGCTGAGCAAGGCGCAGAAAAACTTAAAGACATTTTGGAAAAGTCTGAGCGATATCACAATGCGCTGGCCGAACTGCCGGCCGCAAAACGTAAACCGACAGAAGAACCGTCTCGAAAAAAATAATCTAGAACAGTCTTCCCATTCTTCTCACCACCATAACCACAGAGAAACTGGACCCCAGAATTCCCTTCCTGAGAAATCTAAATTCTATAAAAACAAGTACCCCACCAACACCAAAAATTCTGATCAACCGAACCGTTCTACATGGCAGCGCGGCCAAAAAGGAAAGGGGGACAAGGGAAAGACCCCTACAGCATGGACTTCTGATCAGGGCAAGCACACCGGGCCTAACCGCATCGGATGCTTGCACACAGCCTCGCAAGGAAGAATTAGTCTCAGTGATTCTCAACCTGAGGGGGAGAGGCCCTCACCGCGAGGTACTGTTATTTAAACGGGACTTCAACAGATTGTTTGATACAGGGTTGTCCTTCGATTGCATTGTAGCAAGACACTTGGTCAAACCCGGTCAAGAAACGGAAGACACCGACAAACTTTGTGGAGTTTTCAAAGGAGATGCACCCATTTCGCTTCTCATCGCATTGGTGGAGATGCACTCTGATTTTGTCAGAGGTGTGATCAAAGCGGCTGTTATGGATGACCCGATCTACCCAGTCATACTTGGCTGTAGATATGTGTTTATTGGGAAACCAAAAGAGCCAATTGTGGAACCAGTAACCACAAGAGGGCAAACCAAGAAGGAACGGGAGCCTGCATCAAATTTGTTACCTAAGGAACTTAAAGAGGCGCAACAAAAGGACCCTACTTTGGAGCCCTGCTTTAGGAAACTGCCCATGACCAACGACCCCAGACACAACGGGGACATTTTTTCTAAGGATGGTGTACTTTATCGTAGAACGGGCGACCCTGAACAAGGGCATAACCAGCTCCTAGTACCGACACAGTACAGAGACCAAATCTTAGAAATGGGGCACTCTATTCCCTTTAGTGGACATATGGGACAGAACGCCACAAATCAGTGAATAGCGACTCACTATTGGTGGCCAGGAATGAACTATGAAATTATCTGATACGTGAAATCCTGCGCCCAGTGCCAACGGGTGGCACCCAAGCACGGGACACCTCCGGTCCCGATGGGGGAAATGCCAATAATGGGGACTCCATTAGAACGGGTTGCTGTCGACATTGTAGGACTGTTGAGGCTACTTCATGATGTGATTTTTATCGCGGCAACTTATTATTAGTACCAGATTTTTGTCACATAATGTCGTACCTCAAGTGAATGCAAGAGATACATGAAAGCGGTCGCTGTGAGATGAGTATCTAGGTATGACGTAACAAACAGTTGGATGTGACGCCATAGCGTCAAGATGTGTGTTTAAATGGCTTGTGTGTCAGCCATTGTAGAAGATTGTGTATTCAACAAATATTCAGAGGATGTTGGTAAGCTATGTGCTTTTAATGACAGGCATAAGATGATGCCGGAATTGTAAATGAAATTAATACGGGATGATACTCCCAGGAGCAAGAAATGTGTTATAATAAAATTATATCAATAAGTATAATTAAACAGTTGTTATACCGTGACGTCTTATTCCCCGAGGTCAAAAGGATTTTTCAAAATGAATTTTGGTTATGCCGGGACGCATCCTTCCCCGAACGAAAAAGAATAAAATAAGTGAATATTTGTTATACCAGGATGCGGCATACCCCGAAGTTAATGGATTAATTTAAATATGATCTGTGAATATTTGATGTACCGGGACGCTTAATTCCCCCGAGGTTAATGGAAAAATATAATGAACTTTTATTATGCCGGGACGCTGAATACCCCGATGAAAAATGCAAATAATGAATGATATTATAAAGATATAAATAATAGGAAAGTTGAATGACACTGTATGAAAATCGAATCAAGAAAGCAAGACTGTAAAACCGAGAGAGGGAGCATTCATGACATATTCGTAATTGTGACGTTGTGAACTTGTACTTACTGATTATTAAACTGTTGCCAAATCGTCGAAGCCCAGAAGTTTATCCAATCAATCAAGGTTCGTTCAAACAGTTAATAACCTTATTCAGTATTTGAAGTTTTGACATGAAAAGGTTTAGAGAAGAAGGGTGGCTTACATAATATTCAACAATATAAACCAAATCAAGATAAATGAACTTTCACATCTTTATTAACACCAATGGACCTTAGACAATGAAAGAATTCGGGCAATTTCCCCATCCTTAAACAGAGGAGAAATAACTGGGGGCTCGTCCAATAACTCGTAGGCTCGTCTACGTGGACTCCACCTTCAACTACATCTTGAAACATCAAGAAACGAATTTTTCCTACTACGAATCTGAAGTCAACTGAGTCTGGACTACTGCACTGAACTTGTACGCAGGACTTTTGTCATTTGAAGAACTGTACGATCACAATTCGTCGATAAAGACTGCCCATTCACTAAATTTCACGATGGAAGATGTCATGTAACGGCTGCTCCTTGAAGATGCATCAAAGATTGTTGACCTGACCTTGAGTACTGTCAAGATTTAACACTTCGTCATTTACTTGCAGATGTCAAGATTTTAATACTGGCAAATCACGCATTTTCGATGTTGATCGTTTATGGACAAACTGGCACTTTGTACTCAGTGAAGTCATCAAAACCGGCAAACGTTCAAACGACCATCTGTTCAACTTCAAGTCAGGCGATGGTTTCGTCTATTTGTGTGTTATTGAGAACGACTTCAAGTACAAACACACTGATTCCTTATCTGCAGAGGTTTTGAGTTCAACAAAAAAAGATAAGAAGTATTTTAATTTATCTGATGCGTGACATTATTTGATCATTTCAGCATCTTTGCCAGTCAACATCCATTCTTCCATGTTTTCTTCGTCTACATGTTTATTTGTATAAATTAAAAGGGAGGTGGTGGCGCTCGCTATTTGTAAATTTTTCTTCGGAAATTTTACAAATGACGATGTTCTATTAGGTTATTGTTGGTTGTGCAATCAAAGAAAATAACAGTGGAATTTTAGTCTTTGACTGCATAGCAAACATCGGTATTTGTATAGATTGTTTCGTCAAGTCTACGTCATATATTTTCATTCACTAATTTACGTAAGTGGGTCAATTGTTTGTACAGCTGTTTTTCTATCAATCTTGTCTCATTATAAAATTTGACGATTGGCTGTGTTTGTGCGTTCTTTTCTGTCTTGTTTATTTTACAAGTAATTATTCCAAGCTGTTGTTACTTATCAACATGTCTTTGTTTCTTTTATTTCCTTTATATTCGTCTGTTGATGTGCTGTAATTTAACATGTCAATTCATTATCATTTTCATTGACTTGTGCCATTCTTTTTCACTGTGATCGTCTCTCATTCTTGGTATGTTCCTTCATTAGGTATAAATTCAGTCGATGCTATAACATATTGTACTTAATTAATTGATATTACAGGGAGATTTGACACTTGTTGATTCGAATTAGAACACAAGATGTCTTCATTACCAGAATTTATTGAGATAGGTTTGCGTTTGGGCAAATCTAGAGTTGAGATAGAGGCTTATGCTGAGAAAAACTATCATAAATATTTGGAACGTATGGAACGGAAAGAAGAGAGATAGTTAAAGAAGCGGGAGCTTGATCAAGCAAGGGAATTGGAAGAGAAAAGACTTGCTCAAGCGAGAGAATTAAAGGAACTTGAAGAGAAGAAATTAGTTCAATTAGAAGTGGCTAAGCAGCAGCAGCTTGCTCAAGCGAGAGAATTAAAGGAACTTGAAGAGAAGAAATTAATTCAACTAGAAGAGGCTAAGAAGCAGGAGCTTATTCAAGAACGAGAATTAAAGGAACTTGAGGAGAAGAAATTGATTCAACAAGAAGCATTCAGAGAGTTAGAACGGATGAAAATGGAATTGCGTAAGATGGAACTCCTTCAGTTTGATCAGCACACAGAAACGCCATAGAACTTCAGTCATTGAAATTACAAGCTGATAAAGAAAAAGAGATTGAGACTGCAAAGATCAATGCCCAACATATTGGTGCTAATCAACAGGGTTCTAATAGCAATAATTTTAATTACCCAAAAATTAAATTACCTAATTTTGATGATAAACGGGATTGCATGGACTTGTTTATTATGAGGTTTAAGATGAGAGCAAAGGATTTGAAGATCCTAAAAGAGAGGTGGCCTATCGTTTTTTCAGATCACCTCACAGGTGAAGCAATGAGATGTTTCATGTCAATTGATGAAACAAGTTGATCTGATTTCCATATTGTTGCCAATACTTTGATGGCAAAATTTCAGCTCGTTGAGGAGGGTCTTCGATCCAGATTTCATGCTGTGGTTCCGTCCAAGAATGCTGATTTCGGAGAGTTTATCTCTTCTATTAAATTGTACTCGAATCGTTGGATAGATTTATCTGGTATCAATAAAACTTTTGATGTTTTATTTGACCTAATGCTCAGGGATAAAGTTTTATCTACCTGTGGCGCAGATTTTGTAAGTTTTTTGCAGGAGAGAAAGCCTAAATCTATCAATGAGTGTCAAGAACTAGGGAGAAATTATATCTCTGCACATCCAAACAAGGACATTTGGAAGGTGTCCTTTGATGATGCATTACCTGTATGTGTTTCGTACCACGACGGAAGAGTAGATGACCCCCGTTCTCGCCCAAGGAGTTGGGAGGGCAGATATAGAAGTGATTATCGATCTTCCTATCGAGGACGATACAATTTTCCTCGTCGTCAGTCACCATCTCACTTCGGTGGATATAGATATTCCAATTACTCTAACCGAGGTCGTGGACAACACTACGGTAATAGCAGGGATGATATACATCACAGAGATTTTAGAAGAACTTCAGGTGAACGTTCAAGTGGTAATGGTAGGTGTCATTTATGTGAAGTAAACAATAAGCACGGCAAACAATGCACTCACAAAGCTGATCACAAACATGATTGTAAACAGGTAAAAGGGAAATCAGACCATGCTAACGTCTGTACCCCACGTTGTGGTCACGATAGCCATGTTGAACAGGCTAATGCATGCATTGTACGCTCAAGCAAAGATAACAATTGCGCTGAGTGTAAAACAGTTTATGAGCCAGGTGCTCAAACTAGACTTTTGTGTGGCCATACTTTACCTGCGATGTCAGGCTGTGACTTAATTGGTCGCCTTACATTACAAAAAGGGTTTAAAGGCAACAAACCAGCCACTATTCTTCGTGACACGGGCGGTACGATTGTCGGGATACGGAAATCTTTATTAGATAAATCATCCTTTACAGGAAAGTCACTGAAATGTGTGACATTCGGAGGTAACATTGAATGGTTTCCCATGGCAAAGGCGGAAATCGACACATCTTTTTATTCAGGGCATGTACTCGTGTGTGGCTTGGAGAATCCTGTATCTGACGTGATTCTTGGAAACATTCCAGGTGTGAAAGACTGCTCACCTGAGGACATTGCAGAGTGGGTCAGCAAGCACCCATTGGTGGCGAATGCGGTCACTACCAGAGCTCAGCATGAAGCAAGCAATGTGACGGATGCATCTCCATCAGTAGTGGAGGAGACGCCACTGAGAAATGCGCAAAATATTTCTCCAATTATCTTTATACTGAAACAACAGGAGGATGAATCTTTAAAGAAATTATTCACTTTGGCTGAAACAAAACTAATTAAAGTCACTAAGAACTCATCATATTGGTTTGAGTTTCGTAACAATGTTTTGATCAGATGTTTTTAAAAAAAAGGAGATAATCATGAAATGAAACAGATTGTTGTACAAAAGAGTTTCAGACCTTTAGTTTTAAATACAGGTCATGATTTACCTATGGCAGGACACTTAGGCCGTAATCGGACTTTGTTTCGAATTACTTCAGAAATATGTTGGCCTGGTATCAACACAGATGTAAAAAGATATGGTCGATCGTGTCATACCTGTCAAATTGTTGCACGTAGGGGTAAGAACCAGACAGCACCCTTGCAAGTTACAGATGTTCCTGTACGCGCATTTAAGAAACTAGCTATAGACATCATCGGTCCACTGTCAGTATTGTCGGATCGAAGTTTCCGGTATATTTTAACGTGCATTGATTTGTTCACTAGATGGCCTGACGCCATACCGTTAAAAACCATTAGTACCATGTCTGTTGCGGAAGCTTTATACATAATTTTTACTAGGATAGGTTTTCCTGCGGAATTACTGTCCGATAGTTTATGTCTCAACTTATGACAGATATAGAGAGCTTATGTCACATAAAACATTCATAGACAAGTCCGTATAGACCCAGTTCAAACGGGGTTTGTGAAAGATTTAATGGCTCTCTTAAGTCAATGCTTGGGAAGGTTACTGATGCATAAACTCGGGACTGGGATAAGATTCTCCCATCGAAATGAACTTTCATATCTTTATTAACACCAATGGACCCTAGATAATGAAAGAATTCGGACAATTTCTCCAATCCTTAACAAGAACCCCTAGAAAGGACTAAAAGAAGGACAAGGTTTATCCTGACGTTAGTCGACACATGCACTATGTGGGCTGAAGCTATACCGCGAACATGCACGGATTCCAATCATGTCGCAGAAGCCCTCGTGCAGATATTTACACGATTGGGATTAACTCAACAAGTTTTGACGGATAATGGATCCCAATTTCGAAGCCTGTTATTGGAGGAGATCTTTAAGATCTCGAAGGCCAAGCACATCCACACCAGCCCGTACCATCCGGCCGGAAATGGGCTCGTGGAACGTTTAAACGACAGCTTCACCATGATGTTACATAAGCTGGGACAAGAGAAACCGGAAGATTGGGATCTTTTTATTCCTGCAGCCTTATTCGCCTACAGGGAAGATTCCCAGGCCTCTACGGGTTTTCCCCCAGCTACACTTTTATTCGGCAGACCTATAAAGGGCCGCTAGAAGCCTTACTTCGGTCCCTGACAGACCAGAAGGCTGATGAGACAGTCTACTCAGCCAGTAAATATGTGTCAGAATTAAAGGAAAGGTTAAAACTAGGATGGGATCTAGCAACGATCAACCTTAGGCGAGCACACGCAAAGCAAGCCAAACAATGCAATAAGGCAGCGAAAGAGAGAGAAATTCAACCAGGGGAGAAAGTTTTGTTGTTACTGTAAACCGGAAGCAACAAACTACGCATCGGATGGCAAGGGACGTTTATGGTCCTTAAAAAGATCTCGAGAACTAACTAGCATATCTCTTTTAAAGGAAAGGAGGTCTACCACGTAAATCTGCTAATGAAATACTTAGAAAGATCTGTGCCGTTCCCCGAACATATACTGGCGGTCGCCATAGCTACCGAAGATGAGGAAGATGACGATAGTTGCATGGAATATCCATTGAAACAAACGAAATCTTTCAAAGATGTAAATTTCAGCGACACTCTCTCTGAAGCACAACAGACAGAAACGAGGGCACTACTGAAACAGTACACAGCAGTGCTAACGGATATACTTGGGCAAACACATCTCGTAGAGTTCGAGATGAAACTTACAAACGAGACACCTGTTCGAACCAGAGTGTACCCTGTTCCGTATGCAAAAGCTGATACGCTACGTGAAGAGATAGACAAGCTACGTAAAACAGGAATTATTAGTGAGCCTACATTTCCTTATAGTGCGAGTGTAGTGCTGTTGCAGAAGCCCAATAAGGAAGTTCGGCTGTGCATCGATTACCGTCTACTGAACACTGTAACGGAATTTCAGCCGGAACCTCGTCAAAACGCCTCTGAGCTGTTTAGCAAGCTAAGCAAGGCACGGATTTTCTCCAAGATTGACCTGAGTAAAGGCTACTATCAAATACCAGTCAAATAGGAAACTAAGCCTTTGCTAGCTTTCAGCACCAGTGAAGGACACTATACGTTTAACGTGATGCCATTCGGGTTAAGTAACGCACCAGGAGTGTTCACAAGGATGATGAGAAAGCTTTTGGAACCATTGCACAGTCCACATATCCACAATTTCATGGACGATATACTAGTTGCAACGGACACATACGAAGAACACATTGCTACGGTTGCTATGCTCCTCAGGACACTACAGGAAACTGGTCTCACAGCCAGACCAAGCAAATGTTTAATCGGCTTCGAAAAGCTCGACTTCCTGGGGCATACCATTTCTCACGGTTCCATGTGGCCAGTTTCTAAGAACGTGGAGAAGATACGTGCAGCGAAAAGACCAAGAACTAAGAGAGAAACCCGGTCGTTCCTATCACTGTGCATACTACAGTAATTCATCAAACACTTAACGGTTTGACTGCACTCCTTACTGACCTCACAAAGAAGGGGTGATCTGAGAGAATTATCTGGGATTCTACGTTCGAGGACGCTTACGTCACGCTCAAGAAACAGTTGTCTGAATATCCAATTTTACGACTACCTAATATTACCAAACCCTTCATATTGAGAGTCGACGCATCGGGTCAAGGCATCTGGTCAACCCTACTGCAAACAGGCGATGACGATCCGAACCAGCTATTCCCAGTAACATACGGCAGTCGTAAATTGAATAAAGCATAACGTAACTATTCAACAGTTGAAAGAGAGTGTCTGGCACTGGTTCATGGTATAAGAAGGCACTATGAATATCTGTACGGAGTATCGTTCACAGTACAGACAGACCATGCTCCACTGGCATTTCCTGGGGCGAATAAAGAATTCAATGCGAGGATAATGCGCTTGGCGTTATTGCTAAACGTATATTCCTTTAAAGTAGAATACATTCCAGGGAAAGAAAACGTTGGAGCAGACTTCATGAGTAGGAATAGGACAGCGAAGGAAGAGGAAGACGAGAGTGAAGAAAACAGTCACCCGGAAGCTACTGATATAATGTAGACATGAAAATGGTTTCATACCTCTAAGCGGGGACGTCTGTGACATATTATGATAATAGCTTTCATATATCTATTTCATTATTTACATTTTTCTTTCATTTGGCTTTCCCATATACACGTTTTGTTAACATAAAACCCTCCTACACTCAGAGATCTGTTTCTTTTTCTAATTTAGCACGCCTACTTTATTTTTTTTTCTCGATTTCCTTAGGAATGTTTACCAACAGGCCTATTTAGATAACGTTGAGCCAGTTACCTGTAACTATAAAGCCAGCGATTGGAAATCATCGTAATAGGATCAAACAGGAAGAGACGGAACACTTAGAAAGGGGCGACTATTTCAAAAGAGTCGTAATTTCTGCTCATAAATGTAGTTGAAACGTATTTTTCGTTAGACAGTGATCAGGGGAAATAATTTGAGTAGAAGGAGTAGATACTTTGGAACCAAGGGCAGATAATCACAGTTACTCCCCCCTGAATCCGTTCGTTTGGAAGGTAATTAAACACTGCGAGAATCGCCAGTTCAAGGGACGGGCTTCGCTCGATTGCTAGAGTCTGCAAGCGGTAAAAGCGTGAATTTTACCTCTTATTCGCAGATCGACCGAGGAAAAGCCCGAAATCTGAGCGAAGGCGTTAAAAGTAACAAGTCTGAGCGAAATTCTGCAAATTTTATATATATAAATATAAATATATATATATATATATATATATATATATATATATATATATATATATATATATATATATATATATATATATATATATATATATATATATATATATATATATATATATATATATATATATATATATATATATATATATATATATATATCTGCCTTTAAACTCAATTTATCCAGTACCGACAGAATTTCAGAGAACAACTAGCTTCAATTTTCTAGACCATTGTTACAGTGGATGTCTTAGTATTTTCGATTTGTAGTTCTAATTCTGTGTTGGCGGTAATTATTTTGTTCACTAAGATTTTTCTGTGTAGAGTGATTTAATTGTTAAGTCCCTCATTTTTATTTCACTAGGAGTTTGGTGCAAAGTGACTAGCGAATTAATATAATCTATAGCTAAATTGTTCCGGCTGTAGCGTAAATCTAACTAACTGATATTAACCAGTAAGAGTTATTTTAATCGTCTAGTAAATGCACTATTCATTATGAGTACTGACGAAATATATATTTATTTCTAATTCATGATGATTGAAAATATAAATGACTTGCGCTTGTTTTACTGAGACTTTTATTAAACGATTCAATATGAGATACACGTGTAGTTCTATTCTAAGTTAAATAACCGAGGTGGATAAATATATTATATTTTACGCGGGTTAAGGATAGGATTGAGAATATTATATTATGGTTAAGCATTTGTATTTTTTCTCCTTTACACAGTATTGGGTCGAACCCAAAATCTACCAGCGGCTTCCATATAAAATCTGAGAATAACCATACAAAAGAACATTTTTACTTAGTATCTGGGTCTTCAAAGGTGAACCTGTCTGGCTTCGTGTTTACACCCAGAAAGAGACAGAGTACCAACCCAAAGAACATTAAGAGTGACTTTGTAACTGGACCTGTAGATCCAGATTTCTTTTTCCCAATTGTCATTTTACATTCACCCCGTTGTGACGACCTAACAAACATTAACATTTCCCGACGTTTGACCATTCGTGGTGTGACAAGGAATGTTATATACTGAGAGAAGTTACCGACCTGACATTCCTATGTACTGGAAATCTTAAGCTATTGACACTGGGAGCACTGTTAAATTTCTTACCTGGTCTAATTAATGTGACATAATCAGAAATCCTAAATAAAAGTAACAAAGTGAACGTTCCCAGGTGAAGTGGATTTAATCTGTCTTTGAGGAGCTGGGGTTTTCTTTGCCAAAATAACACTGGATTTGCTGTGTGCGTGTGTCCTAAAGATTGTTCCAGAAGGTGCAAACCAAGTATTATGTAAGAACGAATGAACGTGGCCACGGTTGTCTGAGAAGAGAGGAAGGATGAATGAATAATTCTCATAAATATATCTTGTAGAATCCAGGTACGCACGTTGTTTTTTTTTTTTTTTTAGTAAGTGTTGCAAATACTGTCCCTTTCAGAATAGATTAACGTATAAACTCTGTTCTTTGCTGTAGAGGGAAATCCTAGACCATAGCGTATAAATCTTTGACTCTTTGGGGGTTAATAACTTTCTTCTAACGGGATCTTGTCTCAACAGAGGGAGGGAGGATTACACCTATGAGTCTATTTCTTTATTGATGTTGATTAACCTATGTTTATTTGTATTTGATTGATATTCATAATATTGCTGTTGTAGAGAGTTTCTTTATAGTAAATAAAATTTACATAAAAACTTTATTTCCAGGTGTTGGTCAGCTCGTCCCAAAATATCCCTATTCCATAAATATAATTTGTCACGTCTGTGCGTCTAACTGTCGTCACTTATGTGTGTGTGTATGTGTGTGTTTGATATATATATTAATATATATGTAGGTATACTGTCTGACTAACAAAGTTCTGTTGTAGAGATAGGCTGAACAAGAGGATCTTCTCGAGTCCAAGGACAAACTCTACCTATTTTTTTTTTACCATTTCACTCGTGAAAATCTATTTCTTATCTTATCTCTCACTGAGTCACCACCTGTCTAGTTCTACTCAGAAGGGACCAAACTATGTCTTAATCCCCGTATCGAAAATCTGCGACAGTAGACTGGAGCGTGTCTATACCGTGATTCGAACCCGCCACCTTTGGCGCGAGAGACCAGCGCTCTAACAACTCTGTCAATCGGACGCTCTACATTTACAGAATCTAACTGTAATCATGAAACAAAATACGTTGAAGAGTACAAACTAATTATTACCATGAAATAGTATATGTGAAAAAAATACAAACATCATCATTAGAACTTACATTCGAAGATATATATTTATTCGGAAATATAATCAACAGAGTGGTGGTGTGGGGGGGAGGAGGAGGCATATAGTCAGAACTTATAAAGTATTCGAAAAGTCTAGGATCGTATGAATAGGGTCTGAGGTTGTTTTTCAGATCATGTGGAAGATAGTTCCAAAGATGAGCAGCAGAGTACGCTAAGCTGCAATGAACAAGCAGTTAGGAGAAAGAATTGAGGAATTTGAGATGTGGATATAACGATGGCGGAACAAGCAAAGAAATCAGTAGCCAAATGAATAAAGCCAGAAAAGCCTTCGCCATCCTAAACAACATCTAGAAATTTTCCAGGTACAGTACAAACACTACATTAAAAATGTATGAGAACTGCGTAATTTTTGTACTTCTGTAAGGTGCAGAATGCGTGAGAGTAACAGAAAAGGAAATGTCCAAATTGTCTTCTTTCCACACAGTCAGCCTAAGAAATATTCTTTGAATTTTCTGGCCGTACATCGTCACCAACCACGTACTGCTAATTCGGAGCCACCAAGAAGACATGCGCATAATCATAACGATTAGACGCTGGAATTGGGTTGGCCACATCCTTAGAAGAGACCCTGACATCAACACAAGAACTGCCTTGCTGTGGACCACAGAAGGAAAGCGAAAGGAAAGCTGACCAAAAGCAACCTGGCGGAGAACTGTGGAGGTAGAGATGCTAAGCATGAACCAGAGCTGGGGCAACACACGAAGGATGGCTGCAGACTGAGCAAAGTGGAGACGGTTTGTTGCTGCCCCACAAGACGCCACCAAGCGTGAGGGTCACTGATTCCTTGTCAGTCAGCGGCCAAGGAGCAAAGAAGAAGGAGAACAAGATAGAACTAAATATGGATCACGTCTCTTCGAAAGCGTAGAAAACAAATGAACAGATTCTATAAAACCTAGGAACGAAAAGAGAATTAATGAAAGGGATCAAAATTCAACAGCTAAAAAGACATTACACCTTGCAGAAGACCACAATAGAAGGAAGAGCTGAAGGCAAACGTGTAAGAGGAAGGCAGCGCTCTAAGTGGAAAGATAACATCAAGAGATGGACAGGAAAGAGTCTATCAGAGTGCACCATCAAGACAAGAGACAGGAAAGAGTCAATCAGGGTGCACCATCAAGACAAGAGACAGGAAAGAGTCAATCAGAGTGAACCATCAGGACAAGAGACAGGCAAGAGTGTATCAAAGTGCACCATCAAAACAAGAGACAGGAAAGAGTCTATCAGAGTGCACCATCAAGACAAGAGACAGGAAAGAGTCTATCAGAGTGCACCATCAAAACAAGAGACAGGAAAGAGTCTATCAGAGTGCACCATCAAGACAAGAGACAGGAAAGAGTCTATCAAAGTGCACCATCAAAACAAGAGACAGGAAAGAGTCTATCAAATTGCACAATGAAGACAAGAGACAGGAAAGAGTCAATCAGAGTGCACCTTCAGGACAAGAGACAGGAAAGAGTCTATCAGAGTGTACCATCAAGACAAGAGACAGGAAAGAGTCTATCAGAGTGTACCATCAAGACAAGAGACAGGAAAGAGTCTATCAGAGTGCACCATCAAGACAAGGGACAGAAGACGTTGGAGATCCTTTGCAGGCGACCTTCGATGTGGAAATGGCAGATAGTGATGATGATAAGCTCATTGGTTAGACAATCATGTTGTTCCTTCTCCTTTATTCTCTTATGTACTGTTTGTGCCATTAAGCTTCCCAAGGGCGGATAATTATTTGTTTCGGATACTGTTAATGTTGTGCGGATGGAGTGCTGTGTCTGCTTTCGTGACGACATCAGTCTTTGTAGCTATTTGTCCGTTCGGAAATTCGTGCCCACACATTGAACGTTGTAACTTTGCAACCCCTTGACGGATGTTATTGACATTTGCTACGTGCCCTACTGATATCAATGCAGTTATTAATATATTTTTTGCCCTTACAAAACTCATGTCATGTTCGAATTTTCTTCTTTAAGTTATATAAAAAACTCTTACCGTTGTTTGGGTTAATTTCTATTAGTTCTACAGGAAAGTTACAAGATCCGTTCAAAAAATGCGCACTTAATGTTTGTTGCAGCACAGCAAAAGCGATGAAATGTGCTATTCAATATTTTTTTGTTTCAATTAGTGTAGTGAGTACATGTCCACACCAGTGCGCACCTATTGCACATAGTCGTGAGTAATTATTTCAGCGGCGTTTGCTAATTGCAATGAGTTGGCTGCAACGAAACAAAACGACACCAGCGTATAATATATTAATAAACTAAACTGCATAATTATGAAAAGCGCAATGAATCTGAAATGCAAATTTATCACTTTGCAGAAGGTAACTGTTATATTGTACAGACATTTTCGCAGAGAGGCTAAGATGGGTTGTTTATACCACGACATCCAAGAACCAGGTAGGAGAACACGAAAGGCCCTGGGTGTGGATAGAAGATCTTTTCGACGTTGGATACAACAGGACGGTGATTGTACAGAGGCTGCGATTAAGCAAGGAAGGAAGAAAAAAATTGATGATTTTGACAAGGATGTAATTAGACGTTTGATTTTGAAGATGTTTAATGCCAATCAACTTGTTACTCTCCGCATGCTGAAAAGTCGGCTGCAAGCAGAATGCGATATTAACGTCTCAAAAACTACTCTTTGGCAACTTGTCAGAAGTGTCGGCTTCACTTCTAGAAAAACGTGTGGCGGAAGGAATTTTTTTATGTGAAAAACCACATCTGGTTGCAGCTCGAAGCAAATGTCTTAGGCAGATTCGTGAGAGAAGGCAAGACGGCTATGATATAGTGTATTTGGACGAATCTTGGGTTAATGCTCATCATACGAACGAGAAAGAATGGCAATCTGTTGACGGAGACCATAGAAGGAAAATTCCCAGCAGCAAAGTCAACGCATTATATTAGCACATGCTGGCAGCAGACAGAATGGGCTTGTCCGTGATGCAGAGCTTATTTTTCTATCAAAGTCTGTAGATGGTAGGGACTACCACAGTGAAATGAATGGGCAAATTTTTCGAGATTGGATAGTGAAAACACTCCTCCCGACTCTAGATAGGCCGTCTTGCCTGGTGATGGATAATGCGTCCTATCATAATGTTCTAGCTCAGGAGGATAAAGCTCCCACTTCGGCAAACACGAAAGACGAAATCAGGAGGTGGCTTGTGAATGAAAATATCTTCGCTGACAACAGCTATTTAAAACCAGAGTTGTTGCAGCTTGTGAGACAGAGGAATAAGACAAAAGTGTATCTGATCGATAAAATCATCCAAGAGCAGGGTCATGTTTCTCTTCGACTCCCACCTTACCATTCTCACCCTAACCCAAAAGAGCTGGTTTCCGCTAGAGTTAAAGGGCAAGTGGCCGCCCAGAACACCACTTTTAGAATGTGCGATGTTAAAGACATGACTCGTGAGGCCCTTTCACAAATAGACACAGAGTACTGGGCTAAATGTAAAGAACACGTGCTACAGGAAGAAGAAGATTACTGGCAGCGAGATGGCTTGCAGTTTATCCAACCAATAACTGTTGTGAACTTATTGGAGTCGACCGATTCGGAATGAGGCACGTCGATCGCATTCCTTCGTTTGTGATAAACTAATTTCATATGCCAATCTATAATAATACATAAACAGTTACGATTCGTCATAGCTACCTGATGATTTACTGCTATCATGGTTCATTATCAGAAAATCATTCCTCGGATCAAAATCACGTGAACAACCAATCACACATTTAGGACACGCCTTTGAACCGTCTTGTCGCACAAATGTTGTGATTTACTGTAAGAATTAATGTTACGGGCAGATTTAGGCAAATGTTCCAAGAAGATCAAGAAAATCGCCATTTTGCAAATTTCGCGACAGCTGTGGATGTAATGATCGCAAAATCTCAACTGCATGGAAAATCTAAGATTGCATGCAAAAATTCATGTCCATACAACAAACAGTTTTGGAGAAAATTGACGCTTTCTGTGGGCACGAATTTCCGAACGGACTATATCAATACTAATCCTATTGGTGAAGGAGCTTTCATGCCCTTTTCAGGGCAGCTCGGCCACCTTTGGTCCAAACCTGGCATCCAGCTCTCACCTGTGGCTCCTCGTAGCTGTCAGCATGCGACTGCGGTCACCCCCCCCCCCGGGCAACGGCTTTAACAGGCCGGCTAAACTAGGTGAGGGTAGCCGAATGGTTATAAACCTTCGGTGAGTTAGGGTCTGCCTACCCATGCATGCGAAGACTGGATTCGATAGACTGCGCGGAAGAAAGCACCTGTTGGTTCAAAGGGCATGACGGCGATTACCAGCAACGCGCTGTGGAGCGTAAGGAGCACGGCGAGGCACATAGAAAGCCCTGGTCATCCACAGCACCTGACTTCATCTCCAGTCGTCTTGACTTGTCTTGCCACTGGATTCAGATGGACCCAGGCGAGAGAGTGAGGTCGACGAATTGCGCAACTATTTCTCACTTTAATCCAAATCACCGCGCAAATCACTCTTTCATCCATTCATCCATCCACTCACAGCAAGTTCTGTGACGATGGGCGAGCGGTGAAGCGGCAGGCGTGTGTATGCTGGCAGTCGTAGTCGCAGACCTACACACAGGCGGCTCAGGCCATATGGTCGTCTTCCACTGATCGGAGCAGCAGTGGGATTCGGAAGCCCCCTGAGTGTCTGAGCAGCTCTCTTTAGGAAAGCACTGCTCACCTCCATGGCACGAGGAAGGGGCTAGAAATGGTGCCCTAAACATTGCCTGCTCCACCATTACCTAACAAGCTTACCGCGGCTGGTGGGTACCCTACTTCGGCGGACGACACATAAGAAAAAGAAAGGACAGATTTTTCCCCCTCATTCTAGGCGCATGGAATGTGCGCACTCTCCTTGACAAAGACTTTAACGCAAACAGACCTGAGAGGCGAACTGCCCTGATTGGGAGAGAACTGGCCAGATACAACATTGACATAGCAGCACTGAGTGAAACTCTACTTGCAGGCGAGGGCCAACTTTGCGAAAAGGGTGCAGGTTATACATTCTATTGGAGCGGAAGAGGAACTGAAGAAAGACGAGAAGCAGGGGTTGGATTTGCAATCAAAACAGCAATTGTCGGCAAGTTAGCGGGGCCCCCAAAGGGAATAAATGACCGACTGATGACGGTCAAGATCCCCATGATTTATGGAAGAAAACATGCCACCATCATTAGCGCGTATGCACCAGCTATGACAAACCAGGATGACGTCAAGGATAAGTTTTACGAAGAACTACATGCAGTCATTGCATCAGTTCCTAAAGCAGATAAGCTCATCATTCTTGGTGACTTTAATGCAAGAGTAGGTTCAGATAACATCTCCTGGAATGGCACTATCGGAAGGTACGGCGTGGGTCGCTGTAACAGCAATGGACTTCTTCTCCTCCAGACTTGCGCAGAACATGACCTCCTTGTCACCAACACCATTTTTCGACTTCGTACCCACAACAGGACCTCCTGGATGCACCCTCTCTCAAAGCATTGGCACTTAATTGACTATGTAATTGTTAGGAAGAAGGACAGGCAAGATGTCCGGCTGACCAAGTCCATGTGTGGTCCCGAATGTTGGACTGATCATCGCCTCATTGTGTCTAAACTTAAAATTCGTATCCAACTACCAGGCGCCCTCAGGGGAAGAAAACTAAAAAAAGGCTGGATGTCACCAAACTAAAGAAGATGAAAATCAAGCGGTCATTTATTGACACCCTAGAAGACCGTCTCAAATCTATCTCGCTGACGGCCAAAGTGTGGAAACAAATTGGGCAGCCCTAAGTGAGCAGATCTACAACACTGCTACAGAGGTCCTGGGTCCTTCCATCAAGAAACAAAATGACTGGTTTGATGAGAACTCAGATGATATAAAGCAGATGTTGGCTGAGAAACACCATCTCCATAAAGCATATTTAAATGATCCAAAATCTACATCCAAGAAAGAAGCTTTCAACAACATGCGTAGAATCGTCCAACATAAACTACGCCAGATGCGGGATTCATGGCTGAGTAATAAAGCAGATGAGCTCCAAGGCTTTGCTGACAGCCATGACTTGAAAAATTTTTACCTTGTACTCAAAGCGGTCTATGGTCCAACATCATCAGGATCATTTCCCCTCCTTAATGCAGATGGAAAAACACTAATTACAGACAAGGAAAAAAATGCTCCAACGCTGGGTTGAACATTTTAATAATATTTTGAACCAGCCATCATCCGTGTGCCCCAAATTCCTATAAATGAAGCATTAGATGATATACCAACTCTGGAGGAAACTAAAAAAGCGATTCGTCAACTTTCTAGTGGAAAGGCCTCCGGCTCCGATTCAATTCCTGTTGAGGTTTATGAAGATGGCGGTGCAGTTCTGATAGAGAAACTTCACGTGATCTTCCAGCAAATGTGGCAGAGTGAAACCATCCCACACGACCTCAAAGATGCGTCAATTATACATCTATATAAACGTAAAGGTAATCGCCAAGACTGTAACAATCATCGAGACATCTCTCTTTTATCAATCGCAGGGAAGATATTCGCCAGAATCCTTTTGAATCGCCTTACGTCTCATCTTGACAACGGTCTTTTACCTGAAAGTCAGTGTGGATTCCGGAAAGAACGTGGAACCACCGATATGGTGTTCGCTGCAAGACAGCTACAAGAAAAATGCCAAGAACAGCACTGTGACCTGTACACAGCTTTCATCGACTTGACAAAGGCGTTCGACACGGTCAGTAGAGAGGGTCTATGGAAGATCATGGCAAAATACGACTGCCCAAAGAAATTTATCACAATAGTGCAGCAACTGCATGATGGAATGCAGGCTAGAGTTCAGGAAAACGGTGAGCTATCGGAGCCTTTCCCCGTCTCAAATGGAGTTAAACAAGGGTGTTTACTTGCACCGACTCTGTTCAGTATCATGTTTTCTGCTATGCTGACTGATGCTTTTAGAGACGGGGACACAGGAATCGACATTAGATATCGTATTGATGGAAAATTGTTTAACCTTAGGAGGCTTCAAGCAAAAACCAAGGTCAAATCACACACCATCAGAGATCTTCTGTTTGCTGATGATTGTGCCCTCAATGCTGGCTCAGAGGCTGATCTGCAGCATAGTGTGGATAGATTCTCCGAAGCCTGTGCCAACTTTGGGCTTACCATCAACACGGAGAAAACAGAAATCATGTACCAACCAGCTCCTGGCACAGTTTATACTGAGCCAATCATCAAGGTTAATGGTGAGAAACTGAATGTTGTGAACAGATTCACATACCTTGGTAGCACACTATCCCAGAACATTGTCATTGATGATGAGGTGAACTCCAGGATCTCCAAAGCAAGCAGCACATTTGGCAGACTATACACCAACGTTTGGCATCGAAGTGGCATTAGTCTACAGACAAAGCTGAAAGTGTACAGAGCTGCGGTGCTTCCAGTGCTGCTATATGCATGTGAAACATGGACTGTATACAGGCACCACGTAAAGAAGCTAAACCACTTCCATACAGTCTGTCTCAGGAAGGTAAGGAACATCAAATGGCAAGACAAGATCCCGGATACCGCCGTTCTTGACAGAGCTGGTATCCCTAGCATTGATACTATTATGATGCAGTCACAGATTCGCTGGACAGGTCATGTAGTCCGCATGCCAGACCATCGACTGCCAAAGACACGCTTTTATGGTGAGGTGCAGAAGGGTAAACGCTCCCATGGTGGCCAAAAAAAGCGCTTCAAAGACACGTTAAAGACGTCATTGAAAACCTTTGACATAAACCCAGACACATGGAAGGCTGCTGCGCAAGACCAAACTGCTTGGCGCACATCTCTTCGTAAAGGCGCATCGGCATGCGAATCATCCAGAAGAGCAGCAGCGGAACAGCGGAGACAAGCTAGAAAAGACCGTGTAATAAAACCTTCACATGAAGCAAACATTCCCTGCCCACACTGTCCGAGATCTTTCCAGGCCCGCATCGGGCTCATCAGTCACCTTCGTACCCATAGACTAACCTAACATATTCCTAAATAATTGGATGAACAGAGTGGTCTTCATCCCCCGTGATGAACGAACAACACCAACACTATGCGTAGTCATATATTAGTTCCACTTACGACATGCATTAGTGATCAGTCGTGCTATTCTGTCTGTGTTCTCAGAGACCCCAGGAAACTAAACGTTTATATTTACCTATAATTTCCATTTAATTTCTGGATTATTTAAAAAGGTAAAAGTCGCCCCATAGCTGATACTGCCCGTTGGGGAGTGAAGTGTTAGAGACTTCACTATACTAGGTCCAGCATCGAGATGTCTTGTGACCAATTCCTTTCTCGCTGCCTTTTCCTTCCTTAACTCAAGAGCACTAATTCAAGAGCACATTTACAGCTGGAGACTAGCGCTCTCATTGGGATATGTTTTAGATGGAGAAAATCGGTCACCAAAGAATCTGAAGAAAGGTAAGCTATTCTTTTGCGGTCCTCATTACATGCAGCGTTTATAAGAGAAGAACATTTGTCCATGTCCACTAGCCACTTCCTGAAAGACTTAACATCCCCAGCAAATGGAGTTACGACAGTTCGGACCTTTTGGTACTTGGCAAAATGGTCTACATTACCAAGGTCTCCATAATTTTCTGTAGAGCAATCATAGCTGGCTCTGCGTCGTCTGGAAGGGGTGTGTGACTTGGTAGAGCTGATTGTTGCTGTTGCTGGATATTTATTAAGTGTTGTTGTTGTTGCTGTTGTAGCAGTTATTGTTGCTGGTCAAGCTGCTGTTGCAACGATTGTGGATCCATGATAGTAATTAGTGATTAGGCCTGTCTGCTATCACTAAAAAAAAGCTGTTCGCTCTCACTAAAGAAAAGGGCTGGTCACGTGCCAAAATCAGTATGCTTTCACTAAAGAAAAGGGCTAGTCACGGCGCCAATGTAAATATGTGTAGCCGGGTCATGTTGAATGTGCGCAGGTAAATATATTGACGAGAGCTAATCCTTTATACGTTTCTGTTCAAGTGGTTACAGGCCTTCCGCCTGAGATGGAAATTCATGACTGAGCTTTATTTTTCTTCCCAGTTTCGTTCTTACCCTTTTAGGTTTAGTGATAAGCAATATATCGTATAATGGTTTTCAAAAGATCCAACTGTGACGTTCCAAATAAAACACAGCAATGTAGAAAATTCAATCAGAGTTTATTAACGTCATTAGACAAGCACTGCAAATTTCACAATGATTTGATCGTTTACTACGCTCAACAAAACTAGTGAGTATTTCCACAAGGAAAATGTATATCTACAAGGAAAAATATATCCAACAGAATAATATAAAAACTTGTCAACCTAAAAACTTGTCTTGATAATCGTAAAGACGAAGTTCACATGACGCTACAACTGCCTTCCAAAAATTTCTATCTATCTAATCATGTCTGTCTAATCATGTCTATCGCCCACATCTCTCCTTTTTATAAAGCTCCTGTCTTTTTCCCGCCTTTTTCCACACGTCTCATTCTTTTTTCCACACATTACAATTTTCTACACACGTCTCTCTGTTTTCGACAATTTGCACACGACTTTTCTGTTTTTCGACTTTTGTGACATCTCTCTTTTCCATCAACAATGAAAAAAAAAAACGAAGATAGCAACTCTCACTTCACAAAATTTTCCACTCAAAACACGCATTCAATATTATTTTCTGGGACTGCACTATCTTTGCCTCTCTTCGTCGTGACTGCTATCTGAACCTAAAATTTATACTGCGTTTTGTGCAAAAACGCCTTATCTGCTTAACGTCTGTTATTCTTATTCTATGTAGCATTATAACACGTATAAATGGTCGTGTATGCCAAGAGGTCACACTCTAACCGCTCTGTCGATCGCACGCATAAATTATCTGTAATATTTACTTTATAATTTAAATTTTGGAACAGTTTAGAAATTGAAGTGACGTTGATGACTTTTTCCTAGTTTAATATATTTCTGTAAACTAGGTTTTCATTGTGCTATGGTGGCACACTATTTTATTTCTTTCTCTTTTTTTCTATTTTTCTCTTGCTTCATGGCAGACATTCTGAGAAATAAGCGAGATTCACAGTGACTTTCCTAACCCTACGCTTTAACATCTTTGCAGTTTTAACTCTTGTACATTCATTATCGAATTATTGTTTTCGTGTTTCAACTCATAAGCAATGACCACCAATTACGCTCAGTATTTTCAGGCCCACTATTCCATGGGTTAAAAATGAGGAACAAAAAATGTGTTACAATTATTTGGCTGTGCTGTTTGTTGCTGATTTCGGTTCTTGCTGATATTTGCCCTTATAAGGTAATAACTAGTCGTAAACGTTTTGCGTAAATTAACTAAATTAGGTGAAAGTTGATATAATTAAACTAGATAACTAATGTTATAGTCAGACAGATCATGAATTATCCAGACGTACATACGCACATTCTAAAAATCCGACAGCCACAGAAAAGGAAATTAGATTAGATGGAAAGACATATACAGTATATAAGGGTGTTTCAAAATTATGTATACGTATATAACTTACACATATCTTAACATAGAACTTTGCTATTTTACATGAATAGAGCTGAATAGTCATAGATACAAATGAATAATGCCAGTAGATTATTACTTGTGACATTTTTACTTTATAGAAGGTTGTGCTCATCTCAAAACGCGCACAGTGAGGGACCTGAAATATCATGAAGCTGCACGCTTCACTGTTCATGTAGTATTGTTATTTTTAAAAACAATAAAATTTTTCCTCATATTGGCGAGGCGGGTCCGGTTTAACCTAGACACATTGTCAAGGTGAATTGGTTATATTAGGGCACATGTCCAAATAGAAAAGACCTTGCGGTCTGTTTCAGTGCACAACAACTACAGAATGGCAATCAATTGTTCATCGCTGCGAACATTGCAATGCTGCAGATCGTCGACACTTTGACCATTTGTTACTTTAAATGTGAAAATGATAATTGAGTTATCAGCATTCAAAATGTGTATACATAATTATGAAACACTCTGTATATACATATATATATATATATATACAAATAAATAGATAGATAGATAGATAGATAGATAGATAGATAGATAGATAGATAGATAGATAGATAGATAGACAGATAGATAGATAGATAGATAGATAGACAGATAGATAGATAGATAGATAGATAGATAGATAGATAGATAGATAGATAGATAGATAGATAGATAGATAGATAGATAGATAGATAGATAGATAGATAGATAGATAGATAGATAGATAGATAGATAGATAGATAGATAGATAGATTGATTGATAGATAGATAGATAGATAAATAGGCAGGCAGGCAGACAGACAGACAGACAGACAGACAGACAGACTGACTGATAGATAGATAGATAAATAGATAGATAGATAAATAGATAGATAGACAGACAGACAGACAGACAGACAGACAGATAGATAGATAGATAGATAGATAGATAGATAGATAGATAGATAGATAGATAGATAGATAGATAGATAGATAGATAGATAGATAGATAGATAGATAGACAGACAGACAGACAGACAGACAGACAGACAGACAGACAGACAGACAGATAGATAGATAGATAGATAGATAGATAGATAGATAGATAGATAGATAGATAGATAGATAGATAGATAGATAGATAGATAGATAGATAGATAGATAGATAGATAGATAGACAGATAGACAGATAGACAGATAGATAACCATAAGTTTATTTTGTACTCATCAGCTGTCTATGTTAATGCTGACATTCTTCTGTAAAAGCATGTCTTTGTGACCTCTTGTCCTGTCCCTACTTGTTCACTAATTGTCCATGACTCACTTTCATATGTCACGATTGGCTCTTCAGAAATGTGAAAAATTCCTTTCTGACCTCAGTTGACAAAAATTTGTTTAATAAAATATTGTCCATGTAAGAGAATGCTGCATTAGCCTGAACTATTATACTCTTCACTTATGAGATGCATCTTCCAGCCAGTGTTATTAACGTGCTTAGGTATTTGTCTTAAAAGCTTTTCATTTACTTTTATGGTGCATTCTCGGGAAATTATGTTCTCCAAGATGACCGTTACCTCTGTCTTTTCGCTATTTAGGCTAAGTCCGTTATTCTCACTTTCGGACACTATTGTACAATTTCGTTTCCTGTAGCTCATTTTCACTTATGCTACATAAACTGTATAATCAACATACATTAAATTGTTTATTGTATGTCAACTACTACCAAATATCTTTTAACTCCATGTGTTTCAGGAGTGCGAATGCGCTGAACCTCAAATATCATGTTCTAACCTAGGACTGACGTCAGTTCCGGCACTTGAAACTATGACAACTTCCGGATTTACAAACCTTGCTTTAGATGTAAGGTTCTGCTCTCACACAAATGTTATATGTTTTCTTCATTTTTGTGTGACTGTTTTTAGAAGTGACTATTTATGAAACTGTGGTCATGTAATTGTTTACAGTTTGTAAAACTACTTGGTTGCTAAAATTCATTTGTGACAATAATTTTTTTACCCCTTGACACTTTATATCTGTAGCAGCCAGAGTTGCTTGAAGTAATTTTACTCATGAATGCTGTAAGAGATAAGTCAGAACACGTCAATAAAACTAGGTGTTTAGAATCTTGTTTGTGTGTTTTCATTGCTTGTGAGTCATTTCATGGCCACTTGACTATCACTTGGACGTTGTTTGAATTCATTCGTTTCATTTCTTTTGAGCTCCTTGAGCACAGAACCACAGCTGCAGCGTGTCCCCTTTGCAGTAATCCCGCACGAAGCATTCACATGAACTTGTTGTGGTAGTTTAAGTGTCAACTTGTTATACGTGATGAAGTTACCAGCTGAATGTACAACCTCATACTAGTCGCCTTGTACGACATGCATGAAGGTGCAATTGTTCTATTCTGTTGCTGTCTCTTCAGAAATACCCGGAAACCATCCGGACAAAAATTGGGATTACATGGCTGTATTTTACGAGGTGCTACCGTTCTTTTTTTTCAAACGCCAAAATAAATGGATTAACAGAGATTTCTAGAGTATGATGCTGTTTGCTCGAAAGAAATGATTGTACCGAACGTTCCATTTGTTTTCTGTCAATTTATTTTTCTTTCCTTCCGATAAAATAATTGATTTATTGTGCGTTTGACCAGAAAATGTAACGTGCAGTGACAATGTCAAGAGATATGGCCAACATGGCATCTTGTACTCTGGCGATTGGTTCAGAAAGTTCACTTTCTAGAGCTTGAAAATGAAAAAAAATAACTTCACCTCTGGTAGGAAATAAGGAAAAAAAAAAACTAGACACACTAAGACATAAAGAAGTGTTAAAACATTAATACAGTACCATTGCTACTTATGTAATATCAAACTGTTTTTTTTTTCTATGGTTCTTATGTTTAATGTTAATTTTACAATTCTTTCGATGACAAATCTTTTTAATTATATATATATATATATATATATATATATATATATATATATATATATATATATATATATATATATATATATATATATATATATATATACTCATGGAAATAAGTAAGTGTGCAATACTTTATAGGGCACTGTGCGTGATTTCATGGACGAAATGAAATAAAGGTTGGCACACAATGTGGATGAATATTGAATAAAAGACTAAGTGATCACTTTGATTTTAGTGAAAGTGTCATGAAAGAAAGATAAAAACTAAAGTCAGTGTGGCATCCCCACGAAAAAATGAAATCTTGATTTCAGTACCGTGTATGTCCACCTATTCCGCACTGTTCTGCACGACACAGGTCTTAAACCTGGAATGTTCCTGGCAGTCCATGTTGCCTGAATAAACCTGTTACGCAAGCATAAGGCGAATGTAACGGTCTTGTGCAGGGGTGGTAACTCGTGGTCGGCCGCTTCTATGCCGATCAGCAGTGGATCCAGTTTGGTGGAAACGAGCTTACGAGCTTGAATGCGTGATATAGTGTTCCTGTGAACATTGAAATGTTGTGATACAGCTAATATAGTCGCTCCAGCAGCTAACATCCCTATAGCTATTGCTCGCTGTTGTTGGTTCAATCTTGGCTTTGTCAAAAAAGATGTTTCTGTTGGACTCTTGGTACTCTCTATTTCAACGATTACGTTTTCACATGCTTGTGATTAGAGCTTCACACTTACCTTCCTTTTATCTGTGATAAATTCTCCCCTACGCTACTTTTCACGTGATTTATCTTGCACTGTGATTATCTCCCCATGAATAATGCGATCCAATTGTAATTGCACGGGTAAGTGAACAACACAAAAACACAAAAATGTGTGCCAACTTGCATTTGAGTTCACCCAAGAACACACGCACAGTACCCTGTTGAGTGCTGCACACTTAATTTTTTCCATGAGTATATATATATTTTTCCAAAGTCTTTGTATGATCGTTTTTCGTATGTATGATCATTATTTGACTGAAATGCATGTTATATATATTTTATGGTCAAAGGGACAGAATCCGATATATCGATACTGCTATTTTTTATGAGTTTACCTCCTCTTGTATAGAGACACGTTCGGTCTATAATGTCTTGAACGAAGCGTGACCATATCTCCTTATTTGGTAGTATCAGTCAACTGTTGTAGATGTTTGAAACCTTTCTTAACGCTTCTGTTCATGTCCATAAAAGGCGCGACTGTGTAAGACTTTTATCTCGAATGTTCTTAGAATCGTCTTATTGTGAACAGCGACTCAGAGATTGTCACTCTGCGCATGTCTCGACTTGGTTGTCGTTTGTTGTTCCGCCCAGGTCGGGCAGTTGAGAAATGGACTGATTAGCGAGCGGACGCGACTGCGTCTTGTGATTCTCTGAGGGAAATACATTGTCTTTGTGAGTTAGTTAGCTAACTAGACTATTTCCCCGTATTATTCAAGCCTGCCTGGAGGCATATGTTCATGGTTGATTTTCCGAAATAAGGTAATTCCTCTTGTATCGAACTTTAGGCTATCATCTAGAGGTTCGTCATTTTGTCGCCTTTTTGCTCGCCTGTGTGATTCAAAATGGAGAGGTACTTTGACTAGGATTAAGTCACCGGTATCTTTATACCTGAACTAGTTATATATCTATGGGTCGCTCTAGACCAACAAGACTATTGTCTGTGTTCCAGGATTCGTTATATCAGAGATCACGTCCAAGTCAGATGGTTAGACTTAGGAAGGTTATAAAGGTCGAGCTGACCTGTAATCCATGTATGCTACTCACGTGCAGACAGTAAACGGACGTATTGTATACATCTGATCTGCTAGCATCAGGAAGGAATAATTATTATTGTCTATGAACATTAAGGATCTGCAGCGGACCACGGTTGCAGAAGTTATATGTATTATTTATCAAGCTTCGCTATGATATTTGTTTTCCATACAACTATTGAGTATTGACTTCTACATGACTGTCAGTTAACATGAGTTTGAATGCTGCATTCGTTATACTATGCTGATGATAACATAAGTATCATGACTGTTTTGTGGCGTGCAATAAATGGTATAAACCTAAAGCGAAGTTACCATTTTTATGACTCTACACGTCATGTTGCCTGTGGTGTACCCTGTGAACTGTTCTACTGCAACACACACAGCAACAATCTAAACCAGATAAGACACCCACATCTTGCATTGTAATACCTGGTGTCGATAGAGGTGGTAGTTTGACGGCATCCTAATTCCACCCTTATCAATTCATGGTGGCCAATAGTTGGTTTATTCTGGTACCAACTCTCAAGGGGGTCAACAAACCCAGACATCATCAGCAGACTACAAGACAACATTGCAGTTGCTATTCATCACCTTTGATGAAATTTTTTGAAAGACGCAGCAGTACTGACAGTTGTTGATATTTTGAAACTACCCGGCGCTGCTCGGCGGTATTGAAGTTTGTCTACAAATAGAAGGACAAGTACCGAGCGAATGGATTTCCTGATCTGTTGAGAAGAAGGACAAGTGCCGTAACAACTGTTCCGGTCTCAGAATTACTGTTGCAGATTCAGAAGGTCAAGTTCAGAAGCTGTTTCCTGTCAGAAGCTGTTTCCTGTTAGAAGCTCATTTCCTTCGTCATGGCAGTTTACGAGAGCAGATATGGATCAACGTTGGATCATTGTCCTAAGAATGCTGATCACATCCTGTTCTGACCTGTGCTGACGTTGTGGATACATAGAAGTTAAGTGGCCTGTTTTGTTTGTGAACTGTGCCCTTATGTTCTAACTGAGCCTTCTGTCTATCACATTTTTCGCACTCTTTATATGTTTACATGTTATATGTTATTTGGATTTGTATTTATATGTTTATATTTCTGCGGGTTTTCTCGGTTGGGCGGTGTCTTTCAGTAGATGATACCACGTCACAGAGGTTCTACTGTTAGCGTTTTCGTTAGGGACTGTGCGAATTTCCTATTGTGAAATTTGCTAGCGACAATCGTTGCTATATCTGTTTAGTTGTGACGAGTTGTGCTTTATTTTCGTTTTTTGTATATTTTTTTTTTTTTTGTTTCTCTCTTTCTTTCTGTTTTTTAGTTTCGATTTCAATTGTTTGTATTTGTAGGTCTCCTCTTTTCTATTATTCAGTTCTTCACGTAAATTTTTGTGTATATACTGTAGCGTCATTTGTTTGTCATATCTTCGCATTCTGTCATCATATTCTTTTTAGTTTCGCTGTTTATTTATTTGACTTATGCGAATGTTTTCGTATTGTTTGATCTTTGTTATTGTTTACATTGACTCTGATCTTTGTTATTGTTTACATTGACGTTGATCTTTGTTATTGTTTACATTGACTCTGATCTTTGTTATTGTTTACATTGACTTTGATCTTTGTTTTGTTTACATTGTTGGTACTTTGTTATTGTTTACATTGTCTTGTTATTGTTTGCATAGTTCTTGCATAGTTAGCTTTCACTATTGTTACATATATGCTCATGCACTATTGATCTATAGTGCACTTATCATAACTAGCTGGTGGTTTTTTCCTTATGCACTATTGTAGTGCAGTTATGATAAATAACTGATGGTTATGCACTGATTTGGGTAGTGCACTGATAATTAAGAGGTGACTTGTGATATTATTGTACAACTGATAATACAAATTGGTGTCAAGTCTTGTTTCCCACAGAGATTGGAGTAAACATAGTAATTATACAAGCACTTTATTAAGTCTTGTTGCTATTAAGATTGAAATAAGATAATTAATTTTTTCAGGTTCTGTACTCACATTTTAGACATCATGTCTACATTTGAGTACTTTATTGAGCAGGGTAAAGCCCTTGGGAAGACAGGTGATAAATTAGAAGAATTTGCGACTGTTCAATATGCCAAGGCATTGAAGTCGGAGGAAAAGAAAATGAAAGAACTAACTGAACAAAAGAGAATAGATGCTGAAAATTTAAAACTGCAGATGCAGGTAGATGAAAAGAGATTACAAATGGAAATGGAAAAAACAAAAAAGAGAAGCAGAATCTCAGGAGAAGAGACTTCAGGCTGAGCTTGAAAATAAGAGACTTGAAAAAGAAGCTGAAAATAAGAGACTTGAAAAAGAAGCTGAAAATAAGAGACTTGAAAAAGAAGCTGAAAATAAGAGACTTGAAATAGAGGCTGAAAATAAAAGATTAGAAAAACAGGCTGAGGCTGAAGAAAGAAGGTTACAAAGAGAGTCTGATGAGAGAAAAGCAAAAATGGAACATGAAGAAAAACTCTTAGCTTTGGAGTTAGAAAAGTTGAAATTATCTAGTAATGCTAATGATGCTAATAAGGTATCATCTGCTAATAAGTCTAATGCTGTTGATTTCAAGCTTAATTTACCAGCATTCAATGCTTCAATTGATGATATAACATTTTATCTAGATAGATTTGAAAGTGCATGTAAGGTGCATAATATAGATAAAACATTATATGTTTATCATCTGTCCAAGATACTTAGAGGTGATGCTTTGACTTTGTTGGGTATGGTAGATGTGCCTGACAAGAACAACTATGAGGTTGTCAGGGCGGCATTGTTAAAGAAGTACCAACTTAACGAAGACGGATATCGTCTAAAATTTAAAAAACATGTTACCAGAAACTGGAGTTGAATTCTCAGAATTCATCTCAGGCATACGTCTTACTTTTTTACGATGGGTTGAGCTTTCTAAGACAGAAAGTACATTTGAAGCCCTCATGGACTTACTTCTTAGAGACAAGGTTATGTCTTCTGTTAATGAAGCTTTTCTTTCTTTTCTTCATGAGCGTAAGCCTAAAAATATAAAAGAAATGGAAGAATACTGTAGCCAGTATGTTACTGCACATCCTCACATAACCATTAGCAACTCTAAGGTAAAAGAAGGTCTGCCAGTTGCTTCGGCAGCACCTTATGGCCCGAATTTTATGCGTAAATTTCAGGGTAGCCAGCAAAATTTCAATAAAAAGAGTAACCGTAATTATGCCCAGAACCATGGTAATCAATTTCAGGGAGATTCTTCTTCCCAGAACTGGAGACAACCTAATATTACACGGTATTCTATTCCCGGTAACTTTAGAAATTTTCATAAAGGTAATCGGTATAGAGGAAAATATTTTTTGCAGAGACCTCAATACCAAGATAATAGAGGTTCTCAACAGCATAGAGATGGTAATGACAGTTATGGAAACTGGAACGCAAACCAGGATAAAAATTACAGTAGGGACTTTAATGATAATTGCAGAGGCAATAATGGTCGCGGTAGATCGCAACAGAAGAGAAAAAGATATCAACAGACAAACTCTGTTCAACAAGAATCTCAGGGAGCAGATAAACAGGTTAATAATGATAAAGACCATAATGCTATCGGATGCTCATCTTTTGACTTTGGTAGGGCAAATAAATGTATCCAATGCAGTACTTTATTTGATCCGAAAACCATTAGTACTCTAAGCTGTGGTCATCCTTTGCCCGCTCTTCCTGCTAATGTTGCTCATGATGGGAGAGGTTCTCTTATATTACATAAGGGGCTTGTAAATAGTAATCCAGTCTCGGTGTTGTTTGATTCTGGATGTACTACTGTCGGGGTTAGGCAATCTCTTGTAGATCCATTCTGTGCTACAGGAAAGGTCATCAAATGTGTCACATTTGGTGGCACGTTGGAAAAATATCCTACTGCCATAATACATATTGCTACTCCTTTCTTCACGGGAGAGGTCCACGCGTGTCTACTTCCAAACCCTATTGCGGACCTTATTATTGGTCGTATTCACGGAGTTAGGGAATGTACCCCACAGCAGATTGCTGTTTGGGAAGAGCAAAACATTGAAGCTACCAATACGGTGGTCACAAGAGCACATGCTCTGGATCCACCTCAAACTTCATTAACTAATAATGATGAAGTAAATGAACAAAATAGTCACTTGACTATTACACGTGACTCATTTATCAAATTGCAAGAAGAAGATCCGTCGTTACAAAAATTCTTCATTCTAGCAAAAAAAGGTGATCCTAATCAAAATACTAATAGAAAATCTTGGATTTCTATGAAGAACGGCGTACTTGTACGTATGGTACAAGACTCGACTACATCCACTCATTCACAAATTCTTGTGCCTAAGAGCATGAGGGTGCAAATATTGCAACATGCTCATGACTCGCAATGTGCTGGACATATGGGTTTTTCCCGTACAAAGTCGAGAGTTCTTGCGGCTTTCTTTTGGCCATTTGTGAGCAAGGACATACGAATGTACTGTCGCTCTTGCAAAGTATGTCAGGAGGTCAAATCTAAAGGACCACGACATGCTGCGCCTATTCAGGCTGCTGACATTCCAATTCGCCCTTTTCAAAAAATGGCAATAGATATTATCGGTCCTTTTAGAATTAAGTCGGCTAGAGGGCATCAATTTATTCTTACATGTGTCGATATGTGCACACGTTGGCCAGAGGCAATACCTCTCAAGAGCATCTCAACTGCTGATATCGCAGACGCTCTTTGGCTGATATTTTCTCGCTTGGGTTTTCCCGGAGAAATATTGTCAGACCATGGCACTCAACTGATATCAGACACTATGTCACAGGTAATGTCTATGCTACATATAAAAAGGTCTCTCAGCAGTATCTATCACCCAATGTCTAATGGGTTGGTCGAACGTTTAAATAGGACTCTAAAAACTTTACTGGGTAAAATAACTGAGGATCATCCTCAGGATTGGGACAGGGTCTTACCCGCGGCTCTCTTTGCGTATAGAGAGGTCCCCAATGAACATACGGGGTTTTCCCCTTTTGAACTTGTCTTTGGCGCGCAACCGCGCGGCCCTATGTCTTTACTTCACGATCTAATCACTGCCGATAATATTAGCGATGAGACTCAGTCTTCTTATGAGTACGTCATTGCTCTTAGGAAAAAAATCATTGAGGCATGCAGACTAGCAACTTCGTCTTCCGAATTTGCTAAAGAAAAGGCAAGGCAGTTTGCGAATAAGAATAGATGTCTACGACAACTTTGTCCAGGTGACAAAGCTCTCGTTCTACTTCCTTCAAGGGAGAACAGACTTCTAATTGCATGGAAAGGTCCATATGCAATAGTCTCCAAAATTTCTGATGTCGACTATGTTGTCGATATTGATGGAAAGCATAAAACTTTCCACATAAATATGCTCACGGAATTTCATGAAAGACCAGACTATTTGCAGCCTATTTTCCAGGCAACGGACAATTCTCAAGTACCTCATGGTCAATACTCATCGCTGTCAGTTATACAGGATGAGGAAACTACTTTTTCTGATGTCAATCTTCCTCTTTCTATGGTCCCACTTTATTCTACGGAATCTTGGAAAAACGTGACCGTTTCTCCAAATCTTTCCGCTGAGGAACATCGACAAGTTTCTTCGATGTTGCAAACATTTCAGGATGTTCTTACAGACATCCCGGGACACACACATGTCATTGAACATGACATTGTGCTAACTGATCATAATCCTATCAGAGTCAGACCCTATCCAATACCTATCCATTTCCAGTCTCAAGTCGAGAAAAAAATTGGATGAAATGATACGTTTGGAAATCATTGAACCATCCACTTCAGCATACTCTTCGTCTATGGTTATTGTTCGAAAGAAGGATAATAACATTCGCATTTGCGTAGATTATCGCAAATTGAACCAAGTTACGAAGTTCGACGCTGAACCTATGCCTTCATTAGAAGAGCTACTCAATAAACTTTCTAATTCTAGATTCTTTACCAAACTAGATTTGTCTAAAGGTTATTGGCAAGTCCCGCTAACTGAACGTGCCAAACCTTTTACAGCTTTTTCTACACCTAGGGGTTTATTCCAATGGAATTTCATGCCTTTTGGTCTTATGAACGCCCCTGCTACATTCGTACGCATGATGCGGCGAATTCTCGCATATCGTACAGATGTCATAGCATATCTAGATGATATCTGTCTATTCAGTGATTCCTGGGAAGATCACTATTTGGGTTTATACGAATTACTGTCTACTCTTCGCGAGTATAACTTGACTGCAAAACCCTCTAAAGCCTTTATAGGATTTAGTGAGATTTCTTTCCTAGGTCATCGTGTTGGTCATGGTCTTTTAAAGACAGAGGACCACAATGTTTCAAAAATACTTAACATTTCGGTCCCTAAGACAAAGAAACAAGTAAGGAGTCTATTAGGTTTGATCCAATTCTACGGACGATTCATTCCGAATCTGTCCTCCATTATGGCACCGCTTTCTACTTTATTGAAGAAAGGGTCGCCTAATTTGATCCGCTGGTCAAAAGAATGTCAATCCTCATTGGACCAGGTTAAAGACCTATTTTCATCTCCACCTATTCTTAGGTTACCTACTATTGAGAAGACTTTTGTTCTTCGAAGTGACGCCTCGTCAACTGGGATTGGGGCAGCACTAATGCAGGAGTATTCTGATACTCTGCATCCGGTGATGTATATCTCTAGGAAATTAAATGCTGCAGAAAAGAATTACTCGGTTTTAGACCGTGAGTTATTGGCTATGGTATGGTCTATTCTGAAGTTACAAAGATTTCTTCTAGGCGCACATTTCATTGTGGAAACCGACCAGAAAGCGCTTACTGCTATTCAGAGCAAAAACTTGAAGAGCTCGAGGTCCACTCGTTATGCCATAGCTCTTCAACCATTTCATTTCTCGGTTCGAGCTATCCGTGGTTCGGATAATGTAATGGCGGACATTCTGTCCAGATGCCCACACGATTCCACATGATTCTTCTGTCATATATATATTTCCTGATATACAGTCCAATGTTATAATGACATGTTGGTAGATTTTTTTTTTTTTCTCACTTTTTTGAGGGGGAATTTATAACATTGTTCCATGTAATTATCTAAGAAGGCTTAGTTAGTGATATACGGGCCAAAAGATCACTCGGCCACATTTAAATAAATTATTTTCAGGATTGTATTGAGAGATTTACCAGTTGTCTTTAAGATTTGTGTTATTGATATTTTCGCAGCACATCATTGAAGATGCGAGATTGTGTCCATTGTGGAACTTTGAGTATATCAAGTCCTGTCCTAGATTGGGAGCGGATGATGTCCACATCTTCTTCTATTGAATGTTTTATGTCAACGAAGATCAACACATGTATTACTTATTAGTTACTGATGCATTACATAATGTAATAAAATAGTGCGGTATATTAATATATTACACCGCTATTTGCAACACATTGTATGATATCATAATAATATATTTGATTTCATATATTGGTATGAGAATAATTTGACTTTTATTATGATGTTGCCAGCATTGTGGTTTGTGTTGGTGGCACCTTCCTGGGATATATACGCGTATACTTAGATAAATTTTTCTCTAAGGACCTGGGATATGATCTCAGTTTTGCTCCAAGTGTTGAGCTATTTTGTTAGGTATATCCGCGCATCATACGTGCGTTAGGAGCCTAGATTTTTCCGGCTCCAGGATTTAAAAAAAAAAAATGTTTCATTTTTTTTTCCCGGGAGGGTGCGGTAATGTTACGCACAAATAATTACTTTTTTCCAAAGTCTTTGTATGATCGTTTTTCGTATGTATGATCATTATTTGACTGAAATGCATGTTATATATATTTTATGGTCAAAGGGACAGAATCCGATATATCGATACTGCTATTTTTTATGAGTTTACCTCCTCTTGTATAGAGACACGTTCGGTCTATAATGTCTTGAACGAAGCGTGACCATATCTCCTTATTTGGTAGTATCAGTCAACTGTTGTAGATGTTTGAAACCTTTCTTAACGCTTCTGTTCATGTCCATAAAAGGCGCGACTGTGTAAGACTTTTATCTCGAATGTTCTTAGAATCGTCTTATTGTGAACAGCGACTCAGAGATTGTCACTCTGCGCATGTCTCGACTTGGTTGTCGTTTTGTTGTTCCGCCCAGGTCGGGCAGTTGAGAAATGGACTGATTAGCGAGCGGACGCGACTGCGTCTTGTGATTCTCTGAGGGAAATACATTGTCTTTGTGAGTTAGTTAGCTAACTAGACTATTTCCCCGTATTATTCAAGCCTGCCTGGAGGCATATGTTCATGGTTGATTTTCCGAAATAAGGTAATTCCTCTTGTATCGAACTTTAGGCTATCATCTAGAGGTTCGTCATTTTGTCGCCTTTTTGCTCGCCTGTGTGATTCAAAATGGAGAGGTACTTTGACTAGGATTAAGTCACCGGTATCTTTATACCTGAACTAGTTATATATCTATGGGTCGCTCTAGACCAACAAGACTATTGTCTGTGTTCCAGGATTCGTTATATCAGAGATCACGTCCAAGTCAGATGGTTAGACTTAGGAAGGTTATAAAGGTCGAGCTGACCTGTAATCCATGTATGCTACTCACGTGCAGACAGTAAACGGACGTATTGTATACATCTGATCTGCTAGCATCAGGAAGGAATAATTATTATTGTCTATGAACATTAAGGATCTGCAGCGGACCACGGTTGCAGAAGTTATATGTATTATTTATCAAGCTTCGCTATGATATTTGTTTTCCATACAACTATTGAGTATTGACTTCTACATGACTGTCAGTTAACATGAGTTTGAATGCTGCATTCGTTATACTATGCTGATGATAACATAAGTATCATGACTGTTTTGTGGCGTGCAATAAATGGTATAAACCTAAAGCGAAGTTACCATTTTATGACTCTACACGTCATGTTGCCTGTGGTGTACCCTGTGAACTGTTCTACTGCAACACACACAGCAACAATCTAAACCAGATAAGACACCCACATCTTGCATTGTAATACCTGGTGTCGATAGAGGTGGTAGTTTGACGGCATCCTAATTCCACCCTTATCACTCTGTAAAGAGTTTCCTATCATAGTTACATGGTCAAACCAGTGACAATCGGGAAAAGACCGATTGACTTCTGGAAAGACAGATGACACTGGGAAAGACTAGAAACCGGCTGACCGGGTTAGCACCCCGTAAGCTGTATTCAATTGCTATAGAACCCAAAAACGATAGATGCCCCCAGGATTCACCGAAAGGGGGGGAGAATGATGAATCCACAGGCGCCTCAATGGAATCGACCAGACCCGTTACACGGACTTCGAGCTCTGAACAACGGCTGGAGTTTCCATGTGCCTGTGGTAGGGAATTCTCTACTCAGAGAGGAATGAAAATCCACAGAACGAAAAAGGGGTGTGGGAGGTCATCAGGGGGAGATCAACAGCGCTCTGTCTCGACGGATAAGACGTTAGAAGAACGCAGCCAGGAGTCAATCCACAGTGCTGAGTACATTCAAGTTGATCTGCCTGATGATGATCTCACACACTTCTTGGACGGGAAGAGAGATGCAATCAAGTTTCCACCCGCCAGTGCAAAAGGGCTTTGGGAACAGCTGGACGAAGCCTTGGCAAAAGAGTTGGATAACAACCTGAAGCAGATAACTTTGGAGAAGAAGCTGGAAATCTTCGGCGACATAATATATCTGCACTGTCGCAAAGTGTTCGGAGTGAGGGAGGCAAGGGAAAGTAACCCACCACGAAAAAGCAGAAGACAAATTAAAATAGAAGAAATCAGAAAACAGAAGAAGCATGCCCGAAAACTGTTCAAAAACGCAGTTGCCGCAGAGAAGGAAGGGTTACGACAGGTTTGGGAGCACCTGAAAGGCCAACATAATGCCATTTGTAGAGCAGAAAGGTTGTGCAGGAAGAAAAGGAAGACTCGAATGGATAGGGAAAGATTCTTCAGGGAGCCCTTCAAGTTTGCCAAAGAACTGTTTGAGCAGCCACGGTCGGGTACGCTAAACATCAGGAAAGAAGACCTGGAAGAACACCTTGGAATGACATATTCAGATGGTCGCAAAGATGAGCCGCTCAGCAGCATGGCAGGCCTTAAATGGCCGAGTAAGCCAGGAGCTGAATTTAACACCAAGCCCCCAACGGTGCAAGAGGTAGAAAGCATTGTCCAGAAAGCTCGATGCAAGTCAGCTCCAGGTCCTAATGGTGTTCCATATGTGGTGTATAAGAGATGCCCTGAGGTGCTCAAACGACTGCTTCGTTTACTGAAGAGTGCGTGGAAAACCCAGCTTGTAAGCAAGGAATGGAGAAAGGCGAACGGAGTCTACATCCCGAAGGAGCAAAATTCCACAGACATCAGTCAGTTCAGGCCAATCTCACTACTCAATGTGGAAGGGAAGATATTCTTCTCAGTGATGGCGAAAAGACTCACTACATACCTCCTGGCAAATGGGTACATTGACACTACCATTCAGAAAGGAGGTATCCCAGGTACACCAGGATGTCTAGAGCATGCCACAATGATATGGGAAGCAATCCAAAAGGCAAAGTCTGACAGAACAAACCTCCATGTAATCTGGTTGGATTTAGCGAATGCTTATGGATCCGTTCCACACCAGATGTTGTGGCAGGCCCTAGAAATGTATCATGTTCCACAAGAGATTGCAGCAATGCTGAAGCTGTATTTCGCAGGGTTTGCTGTCAGATTTTCAACCAGAGAGTACACAACGAAGTGGATTGGCCTTGAAGTTGGAATTGCGATGGGATGTACCATCTCTCCGATACTATTCGTGATGGCTATGCAGGTAATCCTTAATGCGGCTGAAGGAATGGCTATAGGTCCAAAGCTCGGTGGAATGTGTCTCATGCCACCGCTCAAAGCATTCATGGATGACACAACAATTCTGACATCAGATGAACATCAGGCCCGGAGGATGTTAGCACGCCTGGATGAACTAGTCAGCTGGTGCAGAATGAGCTTCAAACCCAAGAAGTCGAGAAGCCTATCAGTCAGGAAAGGGAAGATAGCAGAGGTCATATTCACGGTTTCCAACCAAAGAATCCCTACTGTCATTGAGGAACCTGTTAAAAGTCTTGGCAGGGTGTACGATGCCTCATTAAAAGACTCAAAGGCAGTGCAACAGACAATAGAAATGGCAGACAGAGGGCTACAGATCATAGACCAAAGCAGACTCCTGGGGAAGTTCAAACTGTGGTGCCTCCAGTTCATGTTGATACCAAAGTTGCTGTGGCCACTGCTTATATATGAAATAAGCACAAGTACAGTGGAAGCCATAGAGCAGAAGGTCAACAAGTTCATGAGAAAATGGCTAGGAGTACCACCAGGTCTGTCAGATGTAGCACTGTACTGCAAAAAGTCAAAACTTCTGCTTCCTTTCAAGTCAGTTGTTGAAGAGTACAAAGTTGGAAAGGCAAGGCTTGCAATGATGCTACGCGAGTCAGCTGATGACGTGGTTAAGTCCATTCAGCCCACACTGAAAACGGGAAGGAAGTGGAAAGTGGAAGAAGCTGTTGATGCTGCCCAAGAGTCACTCAAACTGAGGGAGGTAATCGGATACACACAAACGAATAGACGGGGATTTGGTCATGGAGACATCCGCTGGTGGTCCAAGGCATCAAGCAGGGAGCGCAGAGACATGGTAGTTCAGGAGATACGAGAAGCTGAGAATGATAAAAGGTTGCAAAAAGCAGTGCAGCAGGTCCAACAAGGCCAATGGACTACATGGGAAGGAGCCCTGCAGAGGTCCTTGACATGGAATGATATATGGCATATGGCACCTCTTAGGCTCAGCTTCGTTGTCAGATCACTGTATGACCTGCTGCCATCGGCCACCAACCTTGTGAAATGGGGAAAGTCGGATGATGAGCAGTGCCCCCTGTGCCAGGGGAGGCAGACACTTGAACACGTGCTCTCAGCGTGTAAGGTGTCATTAGGGCAAGGGCGATACACTTGGCGCCATAACAAAGTGCTAAATGAGCTTGCTGCGACAATAGATCTGGCAAGAATGAAGGCGAATAGCAAAGTCCGGCCAGACACCGCAAACACATACTTTCTGAGGGCAGGAAAGTCAGCACACCCCAAACCGAATAAACCTGGTAGCAGTTTACCATCTCTTCTTGATTGTGCAAATGATTGGGAGATGGCGGTAGACCTACCTGGACGAGGGGCATATCCAGAGAGTATCCGAAAATCGCGGAGACGGCCGGATATAGTGCTTCATTCTGCAGCAACGCTTCAGGTCATACTGATTGAACTGACCGTGCCATTTGAACCCAGATTAGATGAGCAACATTCGTTCAAAGCGGCCAAGTATAGTGATCTGGCCGCGGATCTGAGACACGATGGGTTCACTGCAAGGGTCATGGCTGTTGAAGTGGGCGCAAGAGGGCTTGTGGCTGCATCAGTGTATGATCTATTGAAACTGTTGGGGCTGAGGGGACAGTCGAGAAAAAGGGCCCTGAAGAGGCTTAGTGAAACTGCCGAAAAGGCATCAGGCTGGCTGTGGAACAACCGCAATGGGGAATGGAGATCGTAACAATAAACGCTGCGGTACAGAAAACACCAGGAATTTTTCTAAGTCCACAATACGCTGAGGTTTGTGGTGGACTAGTGAACGGGCTGCGACTCAGGGGTGACAAGCGGTGTATACTATAAGGGGTGTCAGTATCAAAAGTCCAGTGGGGAACGCGCAGTGGCGACTCGTTGACTTCGCGCTGGTGTCTCAGTGTGTGCGACGGAACGAACGGAATAATTTGTCTTCTCTTTGTTACTTTCACAATTGCCTCCACGGCTGGCGGAGTTGTGGAATTTAAAGTTGCTACCATAAGTGAAATGGGTTCATTTTCGATGCAAGACAACAGGAAGCTGAGACGCTTGGGAGTCATGACCCAAGTGGGCCCGCCCCCCTTAGAGTGTAAAGGAGTATATAGGGCCGAAACACTTGTCGGACGGGGGGACTTCTTCTGATGATCAGATTGCTTCCTGTTGTATCGCTCTGTAAAGAGTTTCCTATCATCATATATATATATATATATATATATATATATATATACATATATATACATATATATATATATATATATATATTATATATATATATATATATATATATATATATATATATATCTTGCAGAAGCTACCGTCCCTCTTCCTACCCCCTAGTAATGTAATGAATTTCACAGAGACAACGATCTCAAATTACGAACATGTCTCCGAAGCGTAGCCTCGTGTAAATCGCATGGGAACATCAAATGAACAAGAATAAAGAATGAGGTGTTATGGGTGGCAAAGGTAGAGGCAACTATTAGACAGGTGACCACAGTTTAAAATATATTTAAGGGAGAAGAGTGGAGTAAGTCAGGGGAGAACTGGACAAACAACCAGCAAGTCATCATCAGCCTTGGTAGAGAGGGCAGAACTTATGCCAATGGGAGGACAGAGCTGGAAATCGATCACCTGATAAATGATCATACTGGGAATGATGATACCATTGTGTACACTGATGGGTATGTAATCCGTGGTGATTAATCAGGGTGGGGCTTCTCTCAGTGTAAAGGACATAGGCTGGCTTACATGGTAACAACTTCCAGCATGAGAATAGAGGTAAAGGCAGCCAATGCAGCCTTAAGGTGGCTGTCTGAAACTTCATTAGCAAGGTCAGATATTGCATCAGATTCAAAATCTATGCTTCGAAAGGTCCACAGTGGATGGCTAAGGCAGGAATGGTAAACGTCGATAGGGACCTCGAATCTTCAGGTACAGCAGGAATACGCGGCAATAAAGAGCTAACAGACTATCTTCACGAGCACCCATAGAAGGTGCACTGCATATGGATAAGTGAGAGATACTGAGGGTAGTTAATAATCGCCTATTAGAGAATGACACTGCAATCGATAAATCATCAAGGCCAAGATTATTCTTTGTATTGACTGAAAAAATAGTTCAACTATAAGAAACTATATATATATATATATATATATATATATATATATATATAAAGCTCATAGCCCTATATTCAATATATATAAGAATATATATATATATATATATATATATATATATATATATTTACTCGTAGCAAGCAAGAGGACATGCACACCATCATAGCTGGCAGACGCTGGAGCTGGGTTGGCCATGTCCTCAGAAGAGACCCCGATGCCATCACAAGAACAGCTATGCTTTGGACCCCTGAAGGAAAACGAAAGAAATGCCGACCAAAAACAACCTGGCGGAGGACTGTGGAGGCTGAGATGCAAAGAATGAACCAGAGTTGGAGCACTGTACGAAGGATGGCCACCGACCGAGCAAAGTGGAATCAATTTGTTGTTGCCCTACAAGACGCCACTAGGCGTGATGGCCACTGACTGCTTTGACGGTCGGCGGCTAGATATCAAAGAAAGAAGAAGAAGATATATATATATATATATATATATATATATATATATATATATATATATATATATATATATATATATATATATATATATATAGATAGATCGAACGAACGAACGAACTTTATTTTCGAAGGGTTAAGAATTGGTAGCGCAGGCCCGTCTAACATTCTGCCCTTCCACTCAAATTTATCTTGCATACTATATCTTTTCATTTCCACATGATACTTTAAGCATTAATTTAAAGGCATGCAACATTATAAATTTAGCATAACAGCTTTCATTTACAGTATGCAATCTTAATAAATAATGAGTAGGTTTTTTATATTAAACAAACAAGATAGTAACTGAAAATAAATACATAAATAAATAATAAAATAAAATAAACAAAACAATAAATAAATAAAATAAAAAATGATGTGTACAGACACTAACTCATGCGGTCAATCCGTCTACAATTAATCTGTATTTTTGAATAGATAGATAGATAGATAGATGGATGGATAGATAGATAGATAGATAGATAGATAGATAGATAGATAGATAGATAGATAGATAGATAGATAGATAGATAGATAGATAGACATGATAGATAGATAGATTGATCGACCGATAGATAGATAGATAGATAGATAGATAGATAGATAGATAGATAGATAGATAGATAGATAGATAGATAGATAGATATAGATTCACTGATAGATAGATATTTAGATAGATAGATATTTAGATAGATAGATAGATAGATTGGTCGATCGATAGATAGATAGATCGATAGAAGATAGATAGATAGATAGATAGATAGATAGATAGATAGATAGATAGATAGATAGATAGATAGATAGATAGATAGATAGATAGATAGATAGATAGATAGATAGATAGATAGATAGATAGATAGATAGATAGATAGATAGATAGATAGATAGATAGATAGATAGACAGACAGACAGACAGACAGACAGACAGACAGACAGACAGACAGACAGATAGATAGATAGATAGATAGATAGATAGATAGATAGATAGATAGATAGATAGATAGATAGATAGATAGATAGATAGATAGATAGATAGATAGATAGATAGATAGATAGATAGATAGATAGATAGATAGATAGATAGATAGATAGATAGATAGATAGATAAACACCCAAATATTCTAGCACTGGACATTATATTTTCGCTCAAGGAATCAGTATCTAAAGAAGGATAAAAAGGTAAAGGATCCCGTTACACGCCCATTGAGGTATAATTGGAATATGGTGTTTGGCCCATATTTTCTTGACCATCGGCACACTAGGGGTGATGTGGTCAGCATCACGCCGGAATAGTCATGATGTCAGTAATTGTGTCAACAGTATTATGAAATATGAAAGTGTTTTTAAAGTAGTAGAGCAAATGAACTTTTATTTGTTATATCTTTTTGTCAACAGATTAACCAGATCACATCAATACCAGCGAGAAGCGTACCCTTTAATCTGACGCATTTGTCTATTACACAGAATCCTATTGCAACCATTGATGAAGATGCTTTTGAAGGCTCGACCTCCACACTGGAATCTTTAACGTTTTCCCGAGCTCGATTCACTCGCATTTCTGATGCATTTCTTCACTTAACTGCCCTCAAATATTTCACCGTTTACAACACAAACATTTTGGATTGGAATGATGACGCCATGAGAAACATTGGCAAAACTGTACTGTCACTTTATCTTCAAAATGTAGGCCTGACTGCATGGCCTACGTGGATTCAGTATTTCTCTCAGCTGACGGAGTTGACTTTAGACGATACTTTTGTCTCCTCCATTCCTGACAATGCACTTGACTTGCTGGTTAACAGTTTACAAGTTCTGTCAATTAGCAACGGCAGTCTCACAGCGATCCCAAAAGCATTTTCCAAACTCACTGCTTTAGAGTCGCTGAATTTAGAAAACAATAACATCGTTGATGTAACATTTATTCCACACTTGAGTAATTTATCCGTATTGTCTTTAGATCATAACAAAATATCGGATGCAAATCACCTGAGCAATGCGTTAAGACCTTTCGCTGATTCGCTACGCGATATAGAGCTTAAAAACAATGAGTTAACAGCGATTCCTGATCTGTCATTTTTACAAAAAGTAGGAAGCTTAGGTTTCAGGTACAATAAAATTTCCGATGCAAACTCAGGATCTGTGCCACCAGGTCTTTATGAACTTGATCTAAGTTATAATTTACTTCCTGCTATTCCATCCCTGTGGGCTCATCTTCTGTCTGTGACTTCTTTGGTCCTTCCATATAACTCTATCACGAAACTTCAAGCGACGGACATTCATAATACAACATATGAAGTTGATCTAGGACATAATCTTATCACGGAGTTGACAGAGACAAGTTTTCCTCCGAAATGTAATATCGGAGCTGCATATTTTAATGCCAATCCCATATCAAGTATATCTGCACAAGTGTTCCAGAATCTACCAAAACTTATAATACTGGACCTGAGCGAGACCAGGTTATCACGTCTGCCTTTGCAGCTTTCTTCTTTAACCAGATTACTGATTCTGGATTTCAGTGATTCTACTTATCTAGTCTGTACTTGTGCTGAGAAGTCTTTGGCGTCGAGGATTTTGTCACTTGAGGAGATCGATGGCGACTGTGGCTTAATTAGCATTCACAATTTCTTTATGGATTTAAGCGCATCTTGCCCGGATACATGATGACAATGGCAATATTTTCTGTATAGACGAGAATAGGGCAACGTTTGTCTGACTACTGGAGAACAGCATGTGACGTAATTACTGCCCAACAACTGTAAATGATCCGTAAATAACACATAAGGAAGGGAAACCCGAGGCCTGTAAACAGTAAATTAATATTAGACAAACATAAAGGTATGTTTTCAGGCACTCGTAAGAAATAAAGAAGTAGAACACTTGGACAACAGAAAAACAACAGACGTGAGTGGCTTACCCAGGGTTCGAACCCCGTACCTTCCGTACGACAACTCCGCCTAGCTATCAAGCGAATCACACTGACCCCACGGCCAGCTAGGCATCCCCAAAAAAAGATGCTTTACTGATTCCGTGACGTATTATTTCCCTATAAGTCTATAGTTCTCAGGTTTTACCTCAATTTTTACCTTTTATATCAGGTTGTGTTGTTATCAGTGTTTCCTCTTTCAGTTTTCCTCTTTCAGTTTTTCCAGAAGGTTCTAAAATAGCATATGTTACTTATTGCGTTTTGAAGACACTTGTAAGGGGTTGTCCCGATTTTTATGTGGGGAAGGGATTTAGTATTTAAAAATGTTTTCTTAAAAGCAGATTTAAAAGTGTCATAATTCTTGAAGTTTCATCTATCTATCTATCTATCTATCTATCTATCTATCTATCTATCTATCTATCTATCTATCTATCTATCTATCTATCTATCTATCTATCTATCTATCTATCTATCTATCTATCTATCTATCTATCTATCTATCTATCTATCTATCTATCTATCTATCTATCTTTCTATCTATTTATCTATCTATCTATCTATCTATCTATCTATCTATCTATCTATCTATCTATCTATCTATCTATCTATCTGTCCGTCCGTCCGTCCGTCTATCTATCTATCTATCTATCTATCTATCTATCTATCTATCTATCTATCTATCTATCTATCTATCTATCTATCTATCTATCTATCTATCTATCTATCTATCTATCTATCTATCTATCTATCTATCTATCTATCTATTTGTCTACCTGCTTGTCTGTCTGTCTGTATGTCTGTCTGTCTATCTATCTATCTATCTATCTATCTATCTATCTATCTATCTATCTATCTATCTATCTATCTATCTATCTATCTATCTATCTATCTATCTATCTATCTATATACATACATATATAGATAGAAGCTCCCTTCAGTCATAACTGACAATGGGAATGCGTCCTTGAGGTGATAGCCCTTAGCTGCTTGTTTCCTGATGTTGCGTGATCGTTTCCTGATGTTGCGTGATCGTTTTTCTTCTGCTTGTAGTGAGAGCTTCGTGTGAGGTTACCTAACGGCTGTACTTATTCCGAATAGCAAAAAAACTCTGAAACATGAAAGCACTCATGGTTTTTTCAAGGTAGATCTTAAACACCACATTGTTTCTAAAGTAGACCCCGAGAGCTCTGGGTTGCCTGCAGCTGATTTAGTCTGTTCAGATAAACGAAGAAGTGTTACCTTTAAGTTTTCCAGTGGCGTTCACTAGACTGGTTTTTTTTCTTACTTCTTGTACTATTACTAATATTCTTGGTTCATACTTCTTTCTTAAATTTCTATTTCTTCTCCCTCTCAATTATCCCAAGAGATGACCAACCACTAAATACTTTCTCTCTCTGTCTGTCTGTCTGTCTGTCTGTCTGTCTGTCTGTCTGTCTCTCTCTCTCTCTCTCTCTCTCTCTCTCTCTCTCTCTCTCTCTATTTGTTCTCTGTGTGTGAATGACTGAGTAAATGTACTTGTGTGTGCTCAATTACTGAATGTGATGATATCGATTAATTGTGATTGAAGTTATTGATATTTTAATGTTAATATGTAAAAGCATTGAGAATTGTATTGCAGGGCAGACATGTAAAACAGCAATTATGCCTAATTCTTTATCCTGATGAAATAAAGATTTCGTTCGTTCGTTCGGTCGTTCGTTCTCTCTCTCAGGTATGTGATGCACGATGTAACATGTGGTGTGTGGCTAAATAAAAACCGCACCAACAAATGATTATCATTACAATCGACCTCTGCACCAAATAGATAACTAGCTTTATCCATCACTAGTTAACGTCTCTTCGTTTCGGACGTTCTTTGATTTAGATGCAATGAATCAGTTCAATTTTAGTTTTTTTTCCCCATGCCATATTGTTAATGTTTAGAATTAATTTTATCTCGCTATCTTTTTTGTTCTATTCTGTTATGTGAATTTAGCCTTTTTGACCTAGTTTTTTAATGTTCTGTCTTTTTCTGGAGGTAAAATAGTTGAGTATCTGCGACATATCTTTGTGAATGACAAACAGCTTTATATTTATTTATTTGAGGTTTTCCTCTTTTTGGGCGCCTGTACGCCCAATGTATTATATAAATATAACTTCCTCAAGAGTTAATATGTGCAATATATTATTCTCAAACTTCCATCTTTTTTATCCATAATTTTCCAGGTGTCGCATACAAAATGTAGTGCAGAATGTATCATTTCATTTTGGCTGAACATGGAACTTTGATTGTTGATGGATGCATTCACCAAAACATTCATGAGGTCTTGTTGTAAGGGTGTCTGTAGCAATTTGTGTTACATGAGGATGTTGCCGGCCCCAAGAACAACCTCATATGTCTCTTACGACATGCATGATTGTGCAGTGGTTCTGTTATTTCTTGATGTCTTTTAGAGACCTCTAGTTTTTCAGAGAATATGGGTGAACACTGGGTAGTGTACTCCGTTTACAATTGTCAAATTTTCTAATGAACTGTGTCACGGATTTGCCTCCCCTTCTTTGCAGTAATGGTCCAACAGTGGCCAAAACTCAAGAGTATCTAATCTTGGTCTTCATAGGTGTCTACCTTCGCACAAGATTACTCGTTGCAGTGTTGTTTATAGAAGGATAATGATGCTTCTATCTCAAGGGTGTTTTCATAAGATATTTCAGAAGTCAAGAACAATGCTGCACTTGGGCAGGGCAATGGTTAATATATATCTGATCCGCCGCCTTTTATGAAGAATTAAGCAATTATTAATTTCAGCTCGTTCAAGCCCTCACCCTGATTTACTCAGTGAAATTCTTCTTATTATGGTATAGCTCTTTTTAGAGTGTATTTAGTAAATTGAGACAAATATGCAGTACATCCAAAATGATTAAACCGACGTTAAATTTATATATTTACAAATAACAAATTTAATAATCAACTAAGTTTTAACAGTTTAAAAATGTGAATAATCTTTAACAGAAAATACTCAGCATCGTGCAATGGTAGTGTTTTATGAAAGAAATCACGTGGCAGCTTTTAGGTTTGACTTAGCTACAAATGTAATTTCTTCTCCCGCTGGGGTTTTTCGGGTTCTGTGCAGGTAGGTCACTGGTCAAGATTAAAGGCGCAGCACGTTCGGGATCAAGGAGTAACTGCAAAGCTGGTCTCGGGTCTCTAGGACCCTCTGATGATGGTGTCTAGTTCGTCCTCAGTCCACTTCTTTCCTCACTTTGCTCCAGAGATTAGTACACTCAGCTGGTGCCACCAACTAGCATGGTAAAAGAAGAGAAACGAATACCCTCTGGGTATTGAGTTTCCCGACACATACTAATGTGTCCCCATCTTCCTATTCCACCATCCCATCTAGCTCAGAATTTATCCTCGATGAGAATTAAGCTTAATCCCTCGAGAGAAAACTTTCTTTACTTTTAAATTGAATAGCTGTATATTTACTTTCCATTCAAATTATGAAAAGGTTAATATTACGGATAGAATATGTTTACATTTACATTGGGTGAAAAATGCTCACAATATAAATTGAATATGTTTTTATTTACATCTACACTGGTTGAAAAGCTTGAAAACTTTAATTAATTTTTAAGTGAATAGGTTTACATAGACATTTACACTGGTTTGTACTAGTAAATATTATAATTAGAATGTAATTCATCATTTCTTTCATCTTTTCCTCCCTGCTCCATTTGGAAGCTGGGATTACTTATGCTTTTAGTTCTCTTTAAGAGACAAGCAATAAAGCAGTCACCAGCCCTTGCAGTGGTGGTTCATGAAATCATTATTCTATATTCTGAGATTGCCAGCCTCAAATGACTTGGACATCTACTAGCGATTTTCACATATATAGCCGGTTTAATGGAGAGGTTAAGATGTTATAACGAAAAGAAAGATTGTTGGGTATGTGTCAACCGTGTGAGGTTAAGCTATGTAAGACCCTGAGTCTAATAGTTGATGATGATGGTGATGAATTCTCAGGGAACCTAATTGTTGCTGTCATTTTCGACGGAGTCATCTGTCAAGTTATTTGCTTATGTTTGTATCATAAGAATAAATGTGTCTTTACCTGCGATGTCAGGTTGATTAGGGGTTGTCTTCCCTTGTTTATTCATTCATTGTGTTTGACCTTTAGGGTCAGAGGTTGACAGTTCGGCGTAGGCCTATGGGAAGGTTTTTTAAGCGGGAGTGAGATATACTTCCGGGAAGCCGGGAGGTCCTGTTTTTCTGAAGGGACCAAGAGTCCATTGTTTTTCGGGGAGAATCTTCGAAGTAACTGCTATGGCAGTTTTCCCCAGTGAATCTCTGTGCGTCGGGATGAGGACAGAATTCCTTGTGATGTTCTGAGGATTCATTTGCCAGGTAATACCGACCTTTATGCATTATTACGCTTTTCGGTGGCAGAACATGTAAAGGATTACCTAGGGTGAACAGCAGCTCACTGATCCGCCATTTCAGAACTTATATATTTGTGCTCGAGGTAGCCATCCAAGACTGCTAGTCTTATATTGTCCAGAAATCCAGTGACGAAGATATATTGTGGGAGCCGCAGATTGGCGGAACTTCTATCTACAATAAGTATTACTGCAGGGTTGATGATAACCTATTTAACAGAAGTACACGGCCGACGTTAGGACGAGGCCTGTGCTTCCGGCTATTATACTACAGCCTGATATGTGCAATTGGCAGGGAGTGCCAAGTTGCGCCTGTGTGTCACGGTAACTAAGGCATCTGACGCGTTTAGTCAGAGACGCCAAGGGCGACGCTACGAACTGTCATTATTGAAGAACTTTGCTATTGACCATGCACGTCTATTCTGATGTTTACCTTTTTGAATGCCAAATGTATACCTATCGATGTCAGGTCAGCATGACCTTGTTACACTGACTGTTCCTGTTGATATTATGTGTGTTCCCGTCAATAAATGTCTTGAAACATGCCTGCAGTGTCAAAGCATCCTTGATTACTGCATGTGAGAGTATGGGTTGCAGGATCAACATCTATACGAGCCTAAACACATTCGCGTCTTCATTCGCACCCACACTCAATTCATCATACGCTCGCACTACACATCTAACAACATGTATACTGTCTTGGGCCAGTGAGCACATCAACAAGAAAAAAAAGACAGTTACATTTCTGGTGGACCAGTTACGTGGGCTCTTATGATACATTTCTTGTCGCCAATGTGGCCTAGAAACTTACATTTCTGATGGACCAGATCTGTGGGTTTAAAAAGAACAGAGCGAGCATTTGACATTATTGTTGACATTTATGGATCCAGAAATTTACATTCCTGGTTGGCTGTTACATGTATGATGTCTCCAGTTTTGTCGAGAAAGTTACAAGAGGGACAAGTACACATTACACTTCTGATCTGTGGGTCTAAGCTACACACGGGACAGCCGTAACACACAGCGCTAATTCTACACTTGCAAGTTTTGGCTACAACAGGACAGAAATAGGTCATCAACGGTTGACCCAAATAAACAGTACGAGCATTTATATTATAATGCTACATAAAGCATAACAAGACATGTACTGAAGTTAACTACTAGGCATTTGCTACGTGGACCATAACTGCATAGAAGGCGGGTTCCTATTGTAAACAGTACTGCTGGTTGTTACACGTTTCATTCAACAACAGACTGTTCTAGTTATTTGCTCAGAGCATCACAAGCTACATTTGTCTTACCTGGAGGTCAAGTGGTCTGTAAACCAGTACGTGGAAATTAGTTAAACATTCAATGTGCCAAGCCCTAATTTGTGAAGGTCATAGTAACTATGGTTCGTAAATACCACTTTATGTTACACTGCATTTGACGTTCAGTGCGCGTTGAATTTCGTATTCTGTTGTTCGCAAGGAGCAAGGAAATTATTTTAGTTTAGATTCAGCTGGTGATGAAAACTTGTTCTGCAACCACATTTGAAAATTGATTTGCTATATGTTTATTGTTATTTCTACTGTTATTGAGTATTTTTTCTCTGCGGGTTTTTTTCGGTTGGTGGGTCTTACGGTAAATATGCCCACTTTGATCGAGCTTTACTGTAAGGTTCTGTAGGTGCAAGCAAATTTTCTTAATTTGGAAATATGGCTAGTGACAATTGGTCGCTATTGATGTTAGCTGTGATGTAATTGTACTTAACGTTGTTTTTGTAATATTTTGTCTGTTTTTCAGTTTTGATTGTCGATTTGTTTTGTTTGTATTCTGTAGGTCTCTCCTTTCTTGTGTATTTCTCTACACATTTTTGGTTAAAACAGTGTTGCCATTTGTATTGGTTTGTATTTTTGTCTTTGTATTTTTTTTTTTTTTTGGTTGTACTACATTACTGTCATGCACAGTCTACATACACATACTTGGTCATGTTTTGATATTATTGATAAGGTAGACTCTTCATATAGAGTTTGTTAAATAATATTATATAAGATATTTATACAAGTTCTTTGATAAAAGACTTGTTATCTACAAATATTGAGACAAGGTGAAATACATATTCAAGTTCTTTATAAAAAAGACTTGTGCCCATAGTGAGTGGGATATACGGGAATTTTATTTCCACAGCTACTCAGGTGACGTTTTTTGGGTACATTTATAAACAAGCAGGAACAATAAGAGTCTTTGTCTGACTTAAGACAGTAAAATAAAGTGAAGTGAGTATACAAGTCTAGCATTTCAGACTTGTCTCCCATTGAAGTGGGATAAGGTAATTTATTTAATTTTTTTTCAGGTTTCTGATCTCAGTAGACAAGATGTCTACATTGGACTACTTTATTACACAAGGGAGAGCCCTTGATAAGACTGGTCAACAGTTAGAACAGTGGGCTGTTGCTCAGTATACAAAGCAATTAGCTGCTGAAGAAAAGGCTGCTGCAGAGGAAAAAAAAACTCAGGCTGAAGAGAAAAGATTAGAAAGAGAAGCAGCTGAGCTGAACAAAAAAGGCTAGACAGAGAAGCTGATATTGCTGCTGAACAAAAGAAATTGCAGATGCAGGTGGAGGAAAGGAGATTTGAAGCTGAACAAAAGAGATTAGACAAAGAATCTGAACAAAGGAGATTAGACAAAGAAGCATGAACCAAAAGAGATTAACAAAGAACTGAACAAAAAGCTAGACAAAGCTGCTTGCAGAGGAGAAGAAAGCTCAAGCTGCTGACAAAGGAAGATTAACCAAAGCTCAGCTGCTGCAGAAAGGAAGAGGAAAGCGATCAAGCAGAGGCTGAAATTAGAAAAAAATGGGAACAAATGATGGAAGAGAAAAACAGAAGATGGAAACTTGAATGAAAAAACTTGCAACATTGGAAGTTTAGAGAAATTTGAAAATTGGCGAGTACGGGTTGCTCACAAACAACTTCGAGTAACGACAAGGAGTTTGTTAGTAGGATTTAAATGCCTCATTAAGCCCCTCACAACCATA